>BQKN01048899.1:0-11333 GCA_022839385.1 Asparagus kiusianus | reverse complement strand
TGGATGCATTCCAATGCTTGGGTGCGATTTGTTGGCTTCGTCGCCTCGTTAACCTGCTCCGTTGCGTATGGCTTGGCTTCGGCGTTGGCGGGATAACGGTCGTGCTTGGATACGTCGCCCGATAGTTCGTTTGTTGAATCGGCGTCGTTGAGCTGTATTGTGGGACCTATAGGCAATTTTATACGCCTACAGATACCCCCTCCAAAGTGTTCCAGCCTCATTCTTTTATAGAAGAGTCTGGAATACTTTGGATGTGATTGTCCCAACCTTCAGTCGGTGTAGCGGGACTTTGGAATGGCTTCTGTTCTGGATTCCTTCAATTCCTTCAGGTCATTCAGTGCTTTGTAGAACGCCTGTGAGGATTCCGGTGCTGCATTTATTGTCTGACTGTTGTTGGAATTTTGAACTTGAAACCGATTCTTGATTTCTTGACTTTTTTAGCTCGAGTTGGTTGATTCAACGTAGAACTGATCATCGATTGACTGCGTTGAATCTTTGTTTACAACGCGTTGTCCGGCGTTTAAACTTCATTTCGACGCATTGTCCGGCGTCCAGGCTTCATTGTGATGCGCTGTTCGACGTTTGACACAGTTTATACTCGTACGTCTGCTGGAGTATACACAGTTTAAGCTCTTAAGGTATTGGAGCGTGGCGGATACTCGAGTCACGAGACCAACCCATAGAATTGATGCGTCAATGACTCGAACTTATAGAATTTTTGGCAAATTCCCAGCCATCAACGGATTTGATGAGCCTTTACCGACTACCGTTTGAGTCGGGCTAGCATGCGGATTGTTTAAGTCCGTTCCGCATGTGACGTTAAGCTAAAAGGGTTAACCCTTTTAGTGCTACGATATTGAATACGTAGACTTCGTCTTTCTCCTGTGAAAAGACTAAACAGCAACGTGTATGAGACGTTGACTTAGGATTTTTGGCAAATCCTCAGCCTTCAACGGATTTGAGGTGCTCTCACCGATTATCGTTTGAATCGGGCTTACATGCGGATTGTTTAAATCCGTTCCGCATGTGACGTTGTGCTAAAGGAATGAACTCCTTTAGACTTTGTGCTATGATGTTGAATACATAGACTTTACCATTTGTTACGGGAATAGGCTACCCGGCGACACGTGTTAGGTGTTGACTTTAGGATTTTTGGCTAACCCCCAGCCTTAAACGGATTTGATTAGCCTTTACCGACTACCGTTTGAGTCGGGCTAGCATGCGGATTGTTTAAATCCGTTCCGCATGTGACGTTGCGCTAAAGAAATGAACTCCCTTAGACTTTGTGCTACGACTTCGAATACGTAGACTTCGCCATTGTTGTGGGAATAGGCTACCCGGCGACGCGTGTGAGGCGCCGACTTATCCCTACTTAGGCTTCGGGATAAAAGTACCCCAGAATCAAACTCTGGTGTCTTTTTCAATCGGAAAAAGACTAAACCGGCGACGCGTGTTAGGCGTCGGCATATCCTTTCTTAGGATTCAGGATGAAATTCCCCACGCGTGTGAGGCACGGATTTCGGCGTTATTAATAACAGCCTGCCACAATGTTGAATATGTGGGCGAGTGTTCTTTTTAACGGTTAAGAACTAACCAGCGACGCGTGTTAGGCGTCGACTTATCCTTACTTAGGTTTCAGGATAAAATACCCCAGAATCGAACTCTGGTGTCTTTTTCAATCGGAAAAAGACTAAACCGGCAGCGCGTGTTAGGCGCAGACTTATCCCTGCTTAGGATTCGGGATAAACTTCCTAGGATGAATCCTAAATTCTTGGAAAAGGAGTTGGTGTGGGAAGGAAGAATTTTATATTCTATTCCCTGTTTGAAAAGGAGACTCGGGGTGGGATCTCCACCCCCAGAATCCGGAAAGGTGAAACTAAGAGTGGGATCTCCACTCCGAGAATCAAAGCGATTCGGACAATCCTAACTGTCGGAAGGTTTGATTACCGAGGTAAAGATGAATTTCTCATTTATCGAGAGTGAATTGTGGTTTTGGTCCTAACTGTAGGAAGGTTTGACCAAGCAAGAGTTTGAGATGACCCTAACTGTAGGAAGGTTTGATCACTCGATTTGAAAGTGGACCTCTCGTTCATTGGAGGAATCGAGAGGGGATTTTGGTTGTGGTCCTAACTGTAGGAAGGTTTGACCAAGTGGGGGATTTGAGACGATCCTAACTGTAGGAAGGTTTGATCACTCAATTTGAAAGTGGACCTCTCGTTCATTGAAGGAATCGAGAGGGGATTTTGGTTTTGGTCCTAACTGTAGGAAGGTTTGACCAAGTGGGGTGAGAGTGAGAGTACAAATCACAGCAGGAGTGTTAACATGTACAAATCACTCGGAAGGAATTTCTGGTGTTAAGTTATAAGGACTTAACACGAAGGGGTTTGACAATTCGTCAATTATATTCGGACTCTAACAAATGAAAGTGTTGAGTGCACGAACATAGCGAAAGTTTGAAAAAATTTTGGTGGAGTTTAGTGTTTACCACTTTATTCATCATGACCGGGTTATCCCTAAGAATATTACATTTAACATTCTTCCGGGAACTTCCCGTTACATGAATTATCCACCCCCAGCTTTCTTTGCAAAACTGGGTTTATTGTTGCATTAACCGCATGATCGGGTTATCCTTAAGAATACCACGCATGGCCCTCTCCAGGAACTTCCCGTGGAAGAAAGGAAATAATTTAGACTCTTATACCTATTGGAGTATCAGGGAGCAGTTTATACTCTTATACCGGTTGGAGTTTCTGGGATACAGTTTATACTCGTGCACCCACTGGAGTTTTACATTCAAGTTAATTGAGCGATATAACGCTTGCTTCCACCAAGGTTTGGATGCTGTTCTTGAGTGTAAAGCAATCCTTAGTGGGATGAAGGATCCTCCTATGGTACGCACAGTACTTCGGATCCGCAATATCATCAGCTTCCTCCTGATTGATGGTAGGTGGCAGCTTGATCTTGTTATTTGCAAGGAGTGATTCAAAGATGGCTGTAACGTCTTCATCCTTAAAAGAATACTCTCTTTGGAGTTTCGGACCCGAGTTCTTTTGTTGTCTCCGGGACTGCTGTTGCGACGTTTGATTAGCGTCAACAGCCGCTGCAGGTGTTTTGCCCTTACCACGGGAGGCGAAGTTTGAGCTTGGAGAATTAGTCGTCGATTGACTCCTCTCGGCCTTCTTCCTTCGGAGGAAACGTTCAGCTTGTTCCCCTCTGACCTTCAAGTCTTTCCAGGTGTTGGACGGCGCTGTTCCCATTGCTTCCAACACGTCCAGTGAAAGGTTGTTATGGCAGGTCTGGAGGATGAATTCCTCGGTGATTGGGTCCCGGCAATTCAACGCCTTGTTTCGGAACCTTTTGACGAAGGTTTCGACTAACTCCCCGTCCTTTTATTTCTCGTCGAGCAACGTTCCGATGGATATCTCGGTGTCGTCGTCGAAGAAGTTAACGAGGAACTTTGTCTCCATATCGTCCCAGCTGCTCACGCTACCTGGCTTGAGGCGGCGGTACCAATCGAAGGCGGCTCCGCGAAGAGTGCCAACGAATGACCGCACCATCAGAGGCTCATTGCCGGAGATAACACCCAGGTGCGATTTGAAATAAATCAAATGCTGGGTGGGGGAACCCCTTCCATCGAACGGCGTGAAGTTGATTAGACTAAACTTCGCCGGACAGGGGATTGAATCCCACTCCCTTGGGTATGGACAAGGAATGCCCGTTTTCTTCACCTCTTGAGCTGACATCAAGGTATTGATTTTGCTCTCGAGGCTTTTGATCTTCGAGTTTTCATCTGTATCTTCGTTGACATCCTCATTACCACCCCCTGCGTTGATGGGAGGGTCATCGGCATCGTGAGTTTCATCCGTATCCGTATGCTCAACTTCTTGAACAATCTGATTACGGTGGCTTGGTTCGCCTTGCTGGTTCCTCAGTGCCTGGATTTGCTGCTCATGCATCTCCCTCATGGTCTGCATGGCCATCTGCATCTCGAGCCTGAAGGTCTCCTGTTGTTTGGCCATGGCTTCTTCAAGCATCTTGGCCACTTGTTCCGCGCTTATCATGAATGACTCGCGGGGTTCTCCTTCGCTGGATGCAGTGTTGTCGGACGCGACCACAGAGCAAGCATCCGATTCTTCATCCTCTGAAGGTGAGCTTATCCGAACCCTCCCATACGTTCCTTGCGCGATGGTTCCGGACTGCAGACGGGTTAAACGCCGAGTTGCTCCCAGAATTGACTCGAGATCATCCCGTGCCAATGTCCTTTTGCTGGTCACGTTAGCGGTGACCCTTGGAAATTCTCCATCTTCAACCACCGCTCTCCTTTGTCGGAAACGCCTAGGCCTTGGCTTTGGCGTTTCAGTGCTGAGCCTCTCGAACACCGAGACTCTTTCAGGGACTGCCTTGATGCAGTTGCACTCAGACAGTACCGCCCGAATGAGCTTTGAACACGGACATTGCGTTTTGAGCTTATGAGGGCTTCTTTTTCTTGTCTTGCTCGTACCCCCAGCACGATAGTACAACTCGTTAACTTGATCGGAGTAACCTATCGCGTGTTGGCACGATTTCCCAGGTACAACGTTATCGTCATCGGACGACAACGTTTCCTTCTGGGGGCGAATTGCCTTCTTTGAACTTTCGAGAGTCACTCGCCTCGAAACGTGCCTTTGTGGGCATGAATTCTCAACGGGCTCCCGAACTTCGATGCGCAAGGTAGTGCGCTTGGGTGCCGTGAACTCCTTGTCATGTTGAGGGTTGTGTCGACCCCCAGCATGTTGATTAGTTCGGAGCCTCTTCATCGGGCCCAAGCATTCATGGATTTTGCTGCACTCATCGGGAATTGGACCGAGGCGCTCCAAGACTGACCTCCTTCTCCGGGATGGTTCGGGAGGTTGAACTTGTTTTGAAGGCTGCATTGATTGTCCCTTGGCCTGAGTTGCAGTTTTAGACTTCGGCTTCCATATTTGGCGGGTTGGTGGCGGCTTCTTGGCCATCTCCTTCTGCAACCTTCTACGGGCTTCTTGGACTTGAGCCCGTGCTTGCGCTGAGAGTGCGCAGCGCTTCCGAATGCGTTCCTCCAGGGTTGAACGGTTCCGTTTGACGCGAATCCATTCGTTCGTTGACGGCTTGGAGGAGTTGCCATTCGTCTGTTGTTGAGGCTGTTTGCCTCTTCTGTTCTTCAAATCCGTGTTGTAACGGATCCCGTCTACAGATTCCATTGCCTTTGCGATTTGTTTCGCAAGGCGCTGACGTTGCCTTTGACGGGCTCTCTTTGAGAGAGTCGCTACGCCATCAGCAACGGAAGATTTGGCCAGAGCGGATCTGACCTGGTTGGAAGGAGAGATGTCACCCGATGCAGCTTCGGCATCAAACGGGGCGAGATCTTCGTTGGCAGCTTCAACTTCTTCGTACCAACGAAGTTTCCTCTTGGAGGAGAGCTTTGGAGACTTGGACTTGCGGGAGGAGGTTGATCCGGACGAGGACACGTACTCCTCGAACTTTTGTTGGTCGAACTCGTACTCGACCTCCTCCACGACCGGGATCGGGATCCGCGGCTGCGACGTAATGATCTCGTCGGCGAGATCGGTGGCTCCCACTGTGGTCGCCAGATTGTTCGCGGGAAAATTTGTAGCTTTCTTCTTCATTGATATCATTGCCATCTTGGTTAACAACTTTATGCGTTACAAAGATCCGGTCTTTTTATAAGATCCGGTTACAATGAAAAATCAAAATGAAATGAAAAAGATTACAATTTGTTTCCTTTTATGTCGAACGAATCGCGAGCTCCTGTTTTGCGGTCACTCGCTTTGTGTGGGTTCTTTGCCTGCGCCGGGGTTGTTTGCCGTGGACCACCGCGTGATCTCGATCCGGTCGGATCTACACGATATGACGGGTATTATTCCACAAAGGGAGATAATAGCCGGGAGGGGTACTAATTCACCAAGGAAATAGTAGCCCAAGTGTCGAAATCGACCAAGCGAATTCGAGACTCTTCTCGGGATCTAAGAACCAAGCTTAGATCCGGAGGAAAATCGTGTAGATCTCAGATCCGGTCCCTCTCAAACTCTTTCCTTGTTTGGCGTGGATGATCGCCGAGCACCGGATCTCAAAGTCCAAGTCTTCAATCTTCTAAAGCTCTAATCTTTTTAGATCTCAGATTTCAATCCGGCAGAGCTTCGACCCTCCAAAATCCAACCTTTGAAATGAACCATGCCCTGGCCTATTTATAGGCACTCAGAACTGTGCGTTTGCACAGTTCTGGGCCTAGCCACCTGTGGGTGGCTCGGCTCTTGGCCGAGCCACCCACAGGTGGCTCGGCCTTGGCCGAGCCACCCTGAGGTGGCTCGGCCACCGAGCCACCCTGGGGTGGCTCGGCTAAGGCCGAGTCCCCGGGTTTCCGTCGTTTTGTCGTTTCCCGTTGTTTCCGGTTCCGACGTATTTCAGTTTGTGGTTGAGTTGATCTGGAATCGACATGTTGACTTGATTCCAAATATGGCAGTTAATCCGCTTCTGAGTTCGAGTCCGAAACCGATCTTGATTCGATCGTTATATCACCGAGTTCGCTCTTGTTTAGATGACTCGGTGATTCCCCGAAACGTTGGTTTAATTCCGCGTGCGAGTGGATGCATTCCAATGCTTGGGTGCGATTTGTTGGCTTCGTCGCCTCGTTAACCTGCTCCGTTGCGTATGGCTTGGCTTCGGCGTTGGCGGGATAACGGTCGTGCTTGGATACGTCGCCCGATAGTTCGTTTGTTGAATCGGCGTCGTTGAGCTGTATTGTGGGACCTATAGGCAATTTTATACGCCTACAGAGGCGTCCACGTCATTCTTCGCCAGAGGTAATACAGCTACCTATGCTCATCCGACCAAAGGTACTGATGACATATATGCTCTTGCTTCTATGTCTCCTGACAGATCATCAGCATGGATAGTCGACTCCGGTGCGTCTCGTCATGTGACAGGTAATGCTAGTGAGTTCTCATCATATACTCACTTAGCATCGCCTGATAGTATTCAAACAGCTGATGGTACATTTCAGCCTGTGGTTGGTAAGGGTACAGTTAATTGTACTGGTTCTGTAACTTTGTCCAATGTTTTGCATGCTCCTTCCTTTCCAGTCAATCTTTTGTCCATTAGTTCTATCATCCTTCAACTAAAATGCATTGTTTCTTTTGATATTCCCAAGGTGATTTTCCAGGAGAAGGGGACAGGGCGGAGACTTGGGACTGGCACATGGCGTAGTGGACTGTGGTATCTGGATCGTGAAGGGCTGGATTCAGCATTGGTGTCAGTCATAGAGGAAGCAGGAGTAGGATCTAAAATGAGTGCTGAAAATGAGTTAATGCTTCATCACCCGCGTTTGGGACACTCATCCTTTAGTGTTTTAGGTAGATTGTATCCTTCGTTATTTGAGAAAGCAAATAAACAGAAACTTGTGTGTGATGCATGTGAGTTTGGAAAGCTTACTAAAAGCTCTTATGTTAGTTCTGGTCATAGAAGTTCTCATGCATTTGACTTGGTACATTCAGACGTTTGGGGGCCTTGTTCCACAAGTTCTATGAATGGATACAAATATTTTGTTACATTTATTGATTGCTTCTCTCGTGTTACTTGGTTATACCTGATGAAGAATAAGAGTGATGTGTTTGGGTGCTTTCAAAACTTTCATAAGACTGTTCAGACTCAATACAGAGCAGTGGTGAAAGTATTGAGGTCAGATAATGGGACAGAGTATATCAACAGAACGTTTGAAGAATATTTGTCAGCTTAAGGAATACATCACCAGACTACCTGTCCATACACACCAGCACAGAATGGGGTAGCGGAAAGGAAGAACCGACATCTCTTAGAGGTTGCTAGAAGCATGATGATCTCTATGAATGTCCCAGAAACATTATGGGGACAAGCAATATTGACTGCAGCAGCGCTGATCAACAGAATGCCCTCGAGAGTGCTGGATTGGAAGTCTCCGTGTGAGATATTGAAGGGAGATAATGGTGGGATTCTTCCACTTAAAGTGTTTGGCTGTGTGTGTTTTGTGAAGGACAACAGGCCATCTGTCGGGAAGATTGCCCCTAGAGCTGTGAAGTGCATCTTTGTGGGATATTCTGCTACTCAGAAGGGATATGTTTGCTGGAGCCCAGTAGAGAAAAGGTTGTTTGTGAGCATGGATGTGCACTTTCGAGAATTCGAGCCGTATTACACCCAGAAGGTAACTTCATCCGCTAGTAACTCGCCTAATACTAGAAGTATGAGGCGAGAGGAGGAGAATAGTGAGAGGTCGGTGAACAATGTGGAGAAATCCATTTCTGTATCGATTCCTTGGGAAGGTGAATTGGTTGAGGAGGAGCAGGAGAATGATGAAGAAAAGAAAAATGAGACAAGAGGTGTTAGGCCCACTGTTCAGGGGGAACTACTAACCTATAGTAGGAAGGACAAGCAAATTGCAGGAACAGTACCTACAGTGCCACTAGTGCTGCCAAGTCTCTTGTCAACGCCTGCCCCGACTCCTGAAACACCTACACCACCACTAGTTTTATCCCAAGGTGATAACGTTCCTCTCCCTACTGATAACATTCCTCTCCCTACTCCTCCCACACCAATATCAGTACGGAGGACTACTCGTAGTAATGCGGGAAATCCTCCCGATAGATATAGTTAGGATCTTGCCCAATTTGTATCATATTCTAACATCCACCCTGTACATGAGGCATTCATTGCATCATTGGACTCTGTTACTGTACCTAACAATTGTCAGGTTGCTAAGAAGGACCCAAAATGGAAAGCGGCTATGCACGAGGAGTTAGGGGCTCTTGAGAAGAACCGCACTTGGGAGCTAGTAAATTACCAGAAGGAAAGCGAGCAGTTGGATGTAAGTGGGTCTTCACTGTGAAGCAGAATCCATATGGGCAAGTTGAACGCTACAAGGTTCGTCTGGTGGCGAAAGGGTATAGTCAGACATATGGCATCGATTATGATGAGACTTTTGCACCGGTGGCAAAGATGAGCACTGTTCGGACCTTAATCTCTCTGGCAGTAAATGGTGGATGCAAGCTACACCAACTAGATGTGAAGAACGCATTTTTTCATGGAGATCTAGTAGAGGAGGTATACATGGAGATACCACCAGGATTCGGTACAGAGCAGACAGTGGGAAAGGTTTGCAGATTGAAGAAGTCTCTCTATGGCTTGAAGCAATCTCCCCGTGCTTGGTTTGACAGATTCAGGCGGGCTATGATAGGTATGGGATACCATCAGATTAATGCCGATCATACCGTGTTCTTTCGACGGAGTGAAGGTCACATCACCATGCTTGCAGTATATGTGGATGATATGATTATTACAGGGGATGATGAGAAGGAGATTGCCCAACTCAAAGTGAGACTGGGTAAGGAATTCGAGGTGAAAGATCTTGGCTTGCTTCGATACTTTCTTGGAATAGAGATAGCTCGAGGAGCGGAGGGAATCGTCCTATCCCAGAGAAAGTATGCACTGGATCTTCTCAAAGAGACAGGGATGTTAGGGTGCAAACCTGCAACTACACCGATCGACCAGAAGTTCAAGCTAGGTGCTGAGGCCGGAGAACCAGTTGATCGTGACAGATACCAGAGGCTGGTGGGAAGATTGATTTATTTGAGTCACACACGTCCTGATATCTCTTTTGCAGTGAGCGTGGTGAGTCGCTACATGCACGATCCGAGGAAGGGTCATATGGACGCTGTGTACCAGATTCTGAGATATTTAAAAAGTGCCCCCGGAAAGGGGCTGATATTCAGAAAGAATGGACATATGAGCATCGAGGGTTATTGCGACTCTGATTGGGCTAGTTGTGTTGATGACAGGAGATCCACCTCAGGATATTGTATATTTGTAGGAGGCAACTTGGTCTCGTGGAGAAGCAAGAAGCAATCGGTGGTAGCGAGATCAACAGCTGAAGCAGAGTATAGGGCCATGGCCTTAGGAGTTACAGAGTTGTTGTGGTTGAAGAGTATGTTGGTGGAGCTGAAGCTGGATCAAGGAGCCAAGATGAAGTTATGGTGTGATAACAAGTCAGCCATCAGTATCGCCAACAACCCAGTGCAGCATGATAGAACCAAACACATCGAGATCGATAGGTTCTTCATCAAAGAGAAGTTGGACAATGGACTACTGGAGTTAAGTCATGTTCCAACTAAGGATCAGGCAGCAGATTGTCTGACTAAGGGACTTAGCTCAGTAGATATGATTAGAGGATGTGACAAGATGGGCTTAGTGGATATCTTTCGCCCATCTTGAGGAGGAGTGTTGAAATATTAATAGGTTTAGGGGTTTATTTGTAAGTTGTAGGGGCCTATATAAGCTCATGTTACCTCATGAATAAGATTAGGGTTTCTATTTCAACTTGTTGAAATATTAATAAGTTTAGGGGTTTATTTGTAAGTTGTAGGGGCCTATATAAGCCCATGTTACCTCATGAATAAGATTAAGGTTTCTATTTCAACTGTAATTTTCTTCTTGAAAATATTAACTTCGTGACATATTTGAGTAAGATGTATTTGCTTAAAAATAAATGAGAATTCACAACTTAAATTGACAGAAAGTGTAAGTAGTGGTCCAATTAGTAATCCGAGTAATTAAGACATATGCATGAACATCCAATTATGAAATAAGTTCAGTGACCGACAATCCAATTAAACATAGGCTGTGACATATAGTATATCATCAAAATGAAACATAGGCTACTCTAATCTTATGCCCAAATGTCTGGTAATTTAGCCGTCATGATGATAATAGAAGGTAACGTTGAGATATGCTATTTCCATCATATCCTGCTTGGATTCTCATATGACTATGCTAAGATCCTCGACGAAATTATAGTAAAGCTAGAAATTCAGTATGAACTCGTACCTGCAGGATGAAACTCCTGGCTAGTAAACCAGACGACCAACTTCTCGTTGACTGGAACTCTTCCGAGCAATATTTTGTCAGCGTGCATAAGAAGAAAATGGGGACTTAATTTGTGTCCATCTGGATAATTTGTAAAACCTTGTGCTACTCTAACTCCTGATAATTTTGTTGGCTTAAGCCCCAGTGTTTTCGCCACTACTGAATTTGAGCCATCACATCCGATCACAACCTGTACATGCACAGCCAAGATGTTGCATAACTTTTACAATATATAGCGTGACTACGTTGCGCATGTTGGGATTTTATCTTTGATTTTTTGTGTAACTTCATGAGAAATAGATAGGGTTAGAGTTCTATCATGATTAGGAGTTTGGGTTCTATCATGATTAGGAGTTTGGGTTCTATCATGATTAGGAGTTTGAATCTTATTCTAATTAGGAAGTTAGGCT
>BQKN01048895.1:0-11746 GCA_022839385.1 Asparagus kiusianus | reverse complement strand
TCCAAGCTCTCAAGTGTCCTGTGGAAAAGTAATATTTATGGTCTACAACCATAACACGAGTTTTTCTATCATACTTAGCAATAATTTGACATCAATAATATCAATTATATGGATAAAATATCTCCTAATTTCGACCCATCTGAAGACCGAATATGTTTTGAGTCTCCATAAATCATTTGATACAAATTGAAAGTGTCAGAATTGAGAAATTCTATGGCTCAAACAACCCCTATATGATGAGAATAATCCTCCATAGGAGCACATATTTACAATACTCTATGCCATACTAACCCATCAAAATGCTTAGTTTATGAAGATTTTTCAAAGAATGCAGTGGCACTGAAATCAACCAGTAAAGTTTCATTGTCACAATCAATGAAAGGAATAGACAACATCCTGTTCTAATCTATACTACATACAAAAAAGGTTTGACTTGTCAAAACTTTTGATTTCCATTTTTGCCCTTTTAAGTTTGATAATTCTCAAATATGTCATCAGTTCTAATTAATCATTCACTAATTATATATAACCTCTTATTAATTATGCACTTCCTCACTTTTTCAAAACCTTTGGTCACACTATTATTTTATTATTTAATTATGTTAATTAATAGAAAAGTTGAAATTTATCCCTAATTTATCTTCACATAATATTTAAAATTCTAGAAAAATTAAAAATAACAAAAATTCATTAGGCTTATGCCTTATACCTTTGGGTTTCATCTCTTATGGAGGACTACATGTTACCTTTCATCTTATTAGACTTTCAAAATTATGATAATAGTATGAAAAGTAATTTGTATGACAATAGTATGAAAATAATTTGTATTTATTGTAATTGTAATAGTATTAACAGTAAAATAATTTTAACAGTATTTTTTAAATTAATAAATTACATTGTGATTTTATAATTATACAATTTAGTAAATTATTTACTAATAGTGTAATAAACTAATTATGAAATTAATAAATGTAGTTCCCAATAGTATTATAATTATGCTATGTATAATAAATATTATATTTAAAAGAGAAGAAATTATTTAATATATATTATGATTATTTTAATAAATTATGTATAAATTATAACAATTATCCAAACTATAATAATTAATCATACAGTTCTTTATACACAGTTTTATCGTAAAACTTATTCATTTAAATAAAATTGTAATTGTTCAGATTTTATGCTGCTATACAAGTCATTTCACTATTTTGCAGCCAGAAAAAAAATTGAAAAACACAAAACAAAATAGGTATGCTCTCATGCAAAGTACATGCACCACAGTAGTTACAATAAAACAAAATCAAATGTATAACAGAAAAATGTTTGGCACAAAAAAAAAGTGAATGTCTAGTTCATGTTAGCCACCCTAGGACCGATTTCTGGTTTACTCTGCACTTTAAGCTTTATCAACAATTCTTACAATTGCATTCGGCAAATCTTTATGTGGCTTCTTGCTTCAGTGGTTAAACGCTTGATGACTTTGACCCTAAGCATGTTAGCAAGACTTCATTAAGCTATTACTTTTCCAACTAAATCCCCACCCCATTTGGTCTGTTATTTGTCTTGATAGTGAACACAATTACCATCCTTAAAATCAGAGTTTCCTTCCATAACAGACGGTACATCAATACAGTGGTGACCTTAGTTGTTCAAAATGTGAAGACAATTGTGCTTTCTTTTATCCATGTATTATGATCAAATATCAATTACCAACATCATAACCCAAGGACCCATGGAATACCTTCATTACATGAAAATTCATTTGGTTGGGCTGCTCATTGGGCGCACGCGCACACCCAGAAAAAAAAAACCCTCAACTTTTCATCTTGAATACATATTTGACCGCTCGTAGTTCGCTACAACATATTTATTACTTTTCCTCCACTCTTCTTTATATACTTGATAGACTTTTTCCTAGTTCCTTCAAAGTGAAATGGCTGATGAAATCATGCTGAAGAACTGCTTTTATTCTTTGAGGTCATTACGATAAAAAAAAATTCATCTTCAAACTATCAAGCAAATCTTCAACACCATGGTAATCTTGACACCGCCTTCCTCATGATCATATGTACTAATGTTACTCAAGAAACCGCTACATTCTCCATAGCAAGTGAAACACATTGGGGAAGAGAGAACCCCAAAGCTACATATAGGAGCCCTCCACTTCACAATACATAAATTCATAGCAAGTCTGATCAAATAAGACACGAAGAGGACGAATAAGGAATGGGAGGAAGTTAAACAACTATTTGAAATAAGTTTTTTTTTTTTTTTTTTTGACACCAGTGGTTGCCCCTAAACCTCACTTCATGTCCAAGTTTAGGGGAAACACTTGATTCATATGTAAAAGTTCATTTTCCTTCAATTCAATAATATAGGCAGCAGAAAGCAAAAAAATTTATTGACCAAATTTGTCAATTAACAATTTATAGCCACAATATAGATTATTTACCCAAAAACTTAAAAAGCATACCTAAGACTAGAATCAGTTTGACTAAACCATTACAAATTGACGAAAAACAAGATATGCTCATTTCAATGGTGTAAAGGCAACAAGAAATGAATTCCTCTAGATAATTCCGTTCATATCAATACGCACCCTTTTCTTGTCATAAACTCGATGAACATCAACAACGCCATATCATACAGGCATGTGATTTGGATGTGAAAATATTTGAGAACCCTAAGATCCCAAAATTGCCTAGCAAGAAAATAGCATAAGTCTATATTTCATATCTATAAATATTTATAAAAAAGAATCCAGCTCTAAATGAGACTAGTCATGCCATCATAATTTGATTGCTTCAAGTGCAAACAGAGCGTTCGGTTTCAAACATATGCACTTCATAAATTTAGGGGGAATTGGCTTTTATCATCTAGCGTTGCGGCGATTGTAGAGCACTATACAAGTCAAAGTCAATCAAACGCAAAGAGACTGTTACAAAAATGAGGGTTTTTACACAAAAATCCCTAAATAGGAAAACCGAGAAATTCACCTCTTATCATTCAAGAACAATGTCCTTGGACCTCCTCCTCTCTTCCTGAGGGAATGAGACGGAGAATTCATCTTGTGGAGGACAGTTGTCGGGTTCGGGTCTATCTGCGGCTTCGCGAGCCCGTTCGAGATAGGGCTTGAAACCCACTTGTAAGGAGAGGTAGCCGAAAGCGAGAGATCCGAGAACAACCACACCCGCTCTCATAGCGTTTTGCCTCGCTCCCCTCCCCATCTCTAAGCAAGATCCGGATCCGATAACGGGAGAGACGACGGCGGAGAAGAGGGTTAAGCGAGAAAACCGAACGCTACTTTACGGTTCCGTCTTGGTTCGGTCGAGACTCGAGCCTGAGCTGCTACGCTGGTAGCCCACCGAAAGGTTAATTGCACATAGACCCCAATAGTATCATTGTTCTCAAGATTGTGCATTATTACAGATAGACCCTCTGGGTTAATTTTTGGGCTAAATAGAACTTAATATACCTACTTGTATTTGGTAGCAAGAACAAAAGTTTTTTAAAACTTGCACTTATATGCACTCACTTGTTTGATAGCACTTATATACCCAAAGTTTTAAAAACTTGCACTTAAATATCCTAAAGTTTTTAAAACGGATGCTTAAATACTCTCGCTTATGCAAAACTTGAGGGTATTTAAGTGCAAGTTTTAAAAACTTTAGCCTATATAAATACTATAAAAGATAAGTGAGAGTATACAAGTGCAAGTTTAGAAAACTCCAGGATAACTTCTTCTAGCAAATACAAATGGGGGTATATAAGTATGAAGTAGGTAAAACAATTGGGAGAAGTGTTATTTAGCCTAAAATCTTTGCCTTTTTCACCCGCACGCCGGGCAAAGGAGTCGCGCACCCGCCGCGGGCGGGAGCGGGGGTGCACACGTCATGCGCGTTGACATAGAACTTCCTACTGATGCTATCTGCAAGTCTGCAACTGACCCATGATTTCCTTGTGTCTTGCATTGTGCTATAATTTCATCCCCCTGTTGAAGAAAAATTTGCTAAAAGTTTATTCTGTACTCGATTTGGAAAAAAACTTTGTCTGAATTTCTGAGATTAGCTTTTGAAACAAATAGAATAGGATGTTTCTCATGGCAAATGAGCCTCCACGCCTATAATTATGCTTTATTGAAAAGTTTCGTCTCTGCAATTGGACTAGATTACTAAATGTAGAGGTTCGATCCTAATTTTAACGGTATACTTATATCTGAGTTATTGTGATTTAATATATGGTTAATTGCAAATAGACTACCTATAGTTTCCCCCAATTGCGAAGAGACCCTTTGTAGTTCTACTTGTTGCGAATAGACCTCTTGTGGTTCTATTTATTGCGAATAGACATCTTGTGGTTCTATTTGTTGCGAATAGACTCTTTGAGTGAAATTTTTTTACTCTTAAATTCGTTAAAAGGAGGCCGATAGACCCCTATAATTCTATTGGTTAGGATAGATACTCAATTCCAACTTTTTTACTTTTAACAGAGTCGAAAAAGTTCGCTAACAGGGGTGTAGTCGCGCTTGGGCCAAAAACACAATGTGTCTACTCGCAACGAGTAGAACTATAAGGGGTCTATTCGAAACAAATCGAGATATAAGGGGTCTCTTTGCAGCAATTGAGTGATATGAAGGGTCTTTGTTCGCAGCTATGAGGTAACCATTCCTCTTTCTTATCTTGAACAATCACAAGGTGTACGTACATCTTCAAATTGAGTGTTTAAGCAGGAAACCAAATACTATCATGCATATTTCTTAATTTAAATCTCATGAACCAAGACAACAGAATAATCTAATTAATATAAGAAAATTCTCGCTTTTAAGCATAGGCCAAAACAGGCTACCACTTATTAAAGATAAAAAATCCAACATAGTCGGTAATGGTTTTTGTACCGCCACCCACCAGCAGACAAAGAAAGAGGCGTATTTTGTTATGGTATGTGATACATAGGATTAGGAACTTTGAAGGATCTCTTAGCCATTGGAGTCCCTAACAAATCGCTCCACTGATCTCCAGAGCTCCCGTGAATTCTATATCCTTTAGCTCGCAGCTCCGCCCGCTTCTCTGATTTATAAGCTACTGCAGTCTTCTCGGCATCCAGAGATTCTCTGTAAAACAAAAACAAGCACAGCGTCGATTAGTTTCAAGGAATAGAGGCTGTGGAGTTTCTATACTCGAAACATTTTGGGATTTTTGTATCTAAGTATTTGCAACATCACATCTACTCGATAGCTGACTATGATTCCTGAGTATTTAACTCTTACGTACCTTAGAATTAGTTGACTCCATGAATGATACCCAGCATCCAACAGGTTTTTCTCGGTAGAGTTGCGATGGGTTTCTTTGCGGCCTGTCAAGAGAACTAGCTGAAATCCCATCCCGTGGAGCTTTCTGTAGAGCCACAAGCTCCACGGAAGAGCTGAGGCCTTTGCCTTGTCGACCCACTGATCGAATGCAGTTTCGTTCAAAACCTTTGATCTGAAAATGCTCAAAGTTTGATATTAGTTAGCAAATACAGTTAATTTCACTTATCAGACGAGGACAGTTTTCTTTGTAAAAACAAGATATAAATGAAATTTTGTTTCTTTATGATTTAATATGTAGTTTATTTACATACAGCAATAAAATACATACCCATATCCGTTAACAGTATAATGCTGCACGTTAGATATCAGAGTCTCGTCAACATCGAAAATCCATGCATCCTTCTTATCAGCAGCAACCTTGATGGACTTAGCATAGTGATTAGCATGGCGAGCGGCCACCTTCGAATCGATTAGATACTGTGGCCCCTTAATGTAGGTTCCTATAGCATCATGACATCTAGCAGGAATTTTCTTCCAATGACCTGCATTGTTAGTTTCCACCGACAACCGCCAGCTGTCGCAGTAGGGGCCCACGGGGTCGTCGCCTGCGATGAGTTCGTCGGAGGTTGAGTTTTCAGGGAGGAGTTGGATGAGAGTTTGGGAGGCAGAGATTGGGAGGAAATAGAGGAGTAGGAGGAAAGAGCATTGCAGCATTTTATGTGGTAAAAGTTCTGAAAGTTTGATGTTTTGTTATTTGATGTTGGGGGTTTCGTGGGGGGTTTTAATGAGCCCAAAACGGAGAGTATCTTCTGTACATTAATTAGGAATGAGTTTTTTATGGTTTCAATTATAAGTTAGTTTGGTGGATCCAAGAGGATTGAGTCATTGTTGAGATGAACTTTTAATTTGAGTTGAGAAGTATGAGCATACATAGAGCTATTGTAAACGAAGCAGTTTACAAGTCAATTTGGTAGTTATGGATTTGCTACAGCTCGTGTTCCATGCTATTGTACGTCAAGTTCCATTATTTATGCACAAGTAGTTGGACAAATGGATTATTCTGAGGACAAACCATTTGAATTTGCGAAGGAATTATTCTGGGCTCTAGGCAACAATCATCGTTTCTCATGAAATTGTTAGGAATTTACGCCGAAACCCCTTAGACAGCAGAAACGCGGAATAGAAAAAGTACACCAAGATTTAACGAGGTTCGGCAACTGTCTACGTCCTCGGGAACCACACAGTAAATTTTTTATTAATCTAACAAGAAATTACAATTCAAGAGCGAATCTCAAACTTGAGATTCCTCAATAAATACAATCTTTCACTGTAGCTACAGTGAAGATTCCTCTCTCTTAAATAACACCCCCTACTAACCCTCTCTTCAAATCCCCTTCTTAACCAAATCCCCTTTTCTCAAATCTCTGAGAACGAAAGGAACAGAGAGAGGGAGAGAGAAATTGACGCCGCAAAAATGAAAGAGAGAGAGGGGCTGAAGTTCGCCGCCGCCAGGAACCGAACACGCGAGAGAGAGGGAAGGAAAAAGCTTCGGCAAAGCGGGGGCTAGGGTTTCGGTTCCCTTTTATAGGGGGAACTCGGTGACGGGCTGGCGACAGGCTGTCGCCAGCCGAGCAGGTGCCCAATCTCGCCTATGGCGATCTCGCCTGCAAGAAGTCAACTCGCCTGCAGCGCTCGAGGATCTTGCCCGCCTGATTCTCGCATGCAGATCATTTCCGCCTTCCCAACTTCGCCTGCAGCGATTCGCTCGAACTCGCCTTCGCCTACAGATTTCCTCGAGCTCGCCTGCAATTCGCCTGGAGCTCGACCCGCCTGGAGGAGCTCGCCTGTAAGGTTTGGGCTTCACCCCAATTCCAACAATCTCCCACTTGGAGACCAAACCGTCGTCAGCAGGCTATCTCATCAAGCTCCTCCTCCTGTGTAGCTCCGCCCTCATCATCTATGCATGAAGGCCAACTGAAGCTGCGCACAACTCCAGTTTCGAAACTGTCACTGTCTTTGTTAACATGTCTGCTAGATTCTTACTTCCTGGAATCTTTTCCAGTTTTAACACGTTATCTTCCAACAGGGATCTGATGAAGTGGTACCGAAGCCCAATATGCTTCGTTCTAGAATAAAATGTAGAATTCTTAGGCAAGTGAATCACACTCTGACTGTCGCTGTACAGAACATTCTTCTCCTGTTTGAATCCCAGCTCTGTTAACAAACCCTGAAGCCATATCATCTCTTTACTGGCTTCAGTCACTGCAACATACTCAGCTTCTGTAGTGGACAGAGTGACAATCTTCTAAATCTGTGACATCCAATTAACAGCTGTAGTTCCGACAGTGAATACATAGCTGGTGGTGCTTCTTCGGTGATTGACTTCACCTCCGAAGTCTGCATCTACGTATCCTTGCACTTCTACCTCTCCCTTACCAAAGTACAAATACTTCTGTATGGTGCCTCGTAGATATCTCATAATCCACTTGACCGCTTTCCAATAAGCTTTTTCTGGATTCGACATAAACCGGCTGACCATTCCCACTGCATGGCTAATGTCTGGTCTCGTATAGACCATTGCATACATCAAACTTCCGATAGCTGAGGCGTAAGGGACTTGAGTCATACTCTCTTTCTCTTCTTCTGACTGAGGAGACTGATCATTCGATAGGCAAAAATGGCTGGCCAAGGGTGTGCTCACTGGCTTGGCGTCGCCCATATTAAATCTCTGCAAAACACGGTTGATGTACTCCGCCTGAGATAACTGCAAGAGACCTTTCTTCTTATCTCTCGTGATTTGCATTCCAAGGATCTTCTTCGCTGGACCCAAGTCCTTCATGTCAAACTCCTTTAACAGCTGCTGCTTCAAACTCCTGATATCCTCCATATCTGCTCCTGCAACCAACATATCATCAACATACAGCAGTAGGATGATATAACTGGACTGATATCTTTTGAAGTAGCAACAGTGGTCGGCGTTGCACTTCTGTAAACCTTCCTTGTGCATAAAGCCGTCAAACTTCATGTACCACTGTCTTGGGTCTTGTTTCAGGCCATACAAGCTCTTCTTGAGTCTGCACACCAGTTCTTCTTCTTTTCTTCTGAGAAACCTTCTGACTGGTGCATGTATATCTCATCTTCTAGATCTCCGTGAAGAAACACCGTCTTCACGTCTAACTGGTCGAGATGAAGATCTTCAATAGCTACAATACTCATCACTGTTCTGATAGTATTTAGCTTCACCACGAGAGCGAAAATATCAGTGTAGTCAATTCCTTCATTCTGCTGGAATCCTTTGACAACTAGCCGAGCTTTATATCTTCTGGAACCATCCTGCTCCTCTTTCACCCGGTACACCCATTTGTTATGGAGTGCCTTCTTACCCGTGAGCAACTCAGCTAGTTCTCACGTCTAGTTTGAGATGAGAGACTTCATCTCATCTTTCATAGCAAGCTCCCACTTGTGCGCATCTCCACCCTGACAAGCTTCATCATAGCTTTCAGGCTTCCCTCCATCTGTCAACAACAGATAGTTCATGTATCTCCTGTTGGGCACAGGAGGCCGTGAAGATCTCCTCAAAATCGGAGCTGGTGCGTCGGGCTCTTGCGCACCATCTTGTCCAACAGGCTCTTCTGGCTGAGGACCTTCTGCATTGGGTTCTTCCAAGAGGTTACTCGGGATATCATCTGCATCTACAAATATTAACTCGCTCTCTGAGTCATCTGTCTTGTGCATGTCCTTGTACATTACCTTCTCATTGAATATCACATCTCTACTGCGGATCACTTTCTTGTTTTCGTTGTCCCAAATGCGGTAGCCGAACTCATCTTCACCATAGCCGATGAAAGTGCATTTCTTTAACTTAGGATCAAGCTTATTCCTGTCTTGATCACTAATATGCACGTAAGCCACACAACCGAAAACTTTGAGATGTGAGAGTTTTACCTCCTTTCCGCATCATATCTCCTCTGGTATTCTGTGCACCAATGGAACCGATGGACCTCGGTTGATCAAGTAAGCTACTGTGTTGACCGCTTCTGCCCACTTCGGTAGACCTGACTGTACGCGAATGCTTCTGGATCTCTCTGTCAACGTTCGGTTCATCCGCTCAGCTACACCATTTTGCTAAGGCGTGCCGGGAACTATTCTCTCCATTCTGATCCCGTGCTCATAGCAGAACTTCTTGAATCTGGTGTCTTCATACTCACCACCATTGTCGGTTCTGAGCTTCTTTATTCTCAGACCGGTCTCATTCATAGCTTTTCATCTCCTGAAAGCTTCAAATACTTCTGACTTATGCTTCAGAAAGTATACCTACACTTTCCGAGAGTGATCATCGATAAAAGTCGTGAAGTAGTGTTTCCCACCAATGGACGCGGTGGTTGTTGGTCCCCACACATCTGAGTGAACGAGCTCTAGCTTCTCTTTCCTCGGGGTTCTGCCACTTGTCTGAAAGGTAACTCTCTTCTGCTTTTCAAGTATGCATTCTTCACACATATCAATCTCCACTAACTGCAGTCCTGGGAGTTTTCCCTTTGTGTGCATGATTTTCATCCCCTTCTCACTCATATGACCGAGTCTCTGGTGTCACAGCTTTGAAGTCTCATTGCCTGCTACAACTGAGATCAAACAACGTGCACCAGCTGTCATATACAGGGTACCAGTCTTCTTGCCTCGGGCAATCGTCATTGCGTCCTTTGAGATCTCCCAATCATCTCCATGAAAGGTCGTAATATATCCTTCGCCAGCCAACTGGCCTACGGATATTAAATTCTTTCTCAGGTCGGGAATATGTCTGACATCCTTCAGCTCCCATACTGACCCGTTCAACTTAATTTTCACCACACCTTTGCCCACAATAGCACACGGTTGATCATCACCAAGATATACGTATCCAAGATTTCCGGGGGTATACTTCTCGAAGAATTCTTTTTGAGAAGTAGCATGGAACGACGCTCCTGAATCTAACACCTAAGATTCCTCCTTGTTCTCCAAAGAGCATATCAATGCGTCGTCTCCTCCTGAGGAGGAAGTGACATTCACCTCTGCCTTCGCCTCCTTCTCCTTCTGTGCACTCTTGCACTGATTCTTATAATGCCCGGTTTTTCCACAATTCCAACACTCGATAGCCTTCGAGTTGTTGCTTTGATTCCTTAACTTGGACCTCATGTCCTTTGATCTACATTTGTAGTTTGATTTGCCTCGCCCGTTCCCTCTGGTTAAATTTTTACCTCTTGACTCTGTATGCAATACTGAAGAGGTTGTAGCTTCACCCGACTCTCTCCGTCGGATCTCCTCACTGAGAACCAGATCACGAACATCGTCGAACTTCAACTTGGTGCTTCCCGACGAGCTACTCACAGCTGTGACTGTAGCGTTTCAACTCTCTGGTAGGGAAGATAAAAGTATTAACGCCCGAACTTCCTCATCAAACTCAATTTCACTGAACTCAATTGGGTTGTGACCGTATTGAGTTCATTTAGGTGTTGTGCTACTGTCGCGCCTTCCGCTATTCTTAGATTGAATAACCGCCGCATTAAATGAACTTTGTTCGCGGCTGATGTCTTCTCATACATATTTGAGAGAGCTACCATAAGACCCGACGTGGTCTTCTCCTTCGCTATGTTGAACGCAACATTGCGAGTCAACGTCAATCTGATAACTCAGAGGGCTTGTCTATCTAGAAGGTTCCACTCATCTGCCTTCATAGAATCTGGCTTCTTCCCCGATAATGGTTGATACAGATTTTTCTGATACAGATAATCCTCTATCTGTATTTTCCAGAATCCGAAATCTGTTCCATCAAACTTCTCAAGTCTTATTTTTCCTTCATATGTGGTCATGGCTCCCACTTGAATCTGACTTCCTCTAGATCGTTTCACGCTCTGATACCAGTTGTTATGAATTTACGCCGAAACCCCTTAGACAGCAGAAACTCAGAATAGGAAAAGTACACCAAGATTTAACGAGGTTCGGCAACTGCCTACGTCATCGGAAGCCACACAGTAAATTTCTTATTAATCTAACAAGAAATTATAATTCAAGAGCGAATCTCAAACTTGAGATTCCTCAATAAATACAATCTTTCACTGTAGCTACAATGAAGATTCCTCTCTCTTAAATAACACCCCCTATTAACCCTCTCTTCAAATCCCCTTCTTAACCAAATCCCCTTTTCTCAAATCTCTGAGAATAAAAGGAACAGACAGAGGGAGAGAGAAATTGACGTCGCAAAAACGAAAGAGAGAGAGGGGCTGAAGTTCGCCGCCGCCAGGAACTGAACACGCGAGAGAGAGGGAAGGAAAAAGCTTCGGCAAAGGGGAGGGCTAGGGTTTCGGTTCCCTTTTATAGGGGGAACTCAGTGACGGGCTGGCGACAGGCTGTCGCCAGCCGAGCGGGTGCCCAATCTCGCCTGTGGCTGTAGGCGTCAAAAAA
>BQKN01048894.1:0-12622 GCA_022839385.1 Asparagus kiusianus | reverse complement strand
TGTCGGATGGCTTTATACACTGAGTTTACAATCTACACAAAAGAGAACTTGAATCAAAATCAACTCACGATCATAAAATTCTAAATGCGATCAGTAAGTACAGAAGGACAAACACGTCATATAATATGAAGATAGCGATTGAATTACATAAGATAGAAGTCTTGAATTATAAACTAGAATAGTTATCGCAAAGACAAGCATTACTCCTTTGGTAAATTAAAAATGGGTTTTTTTCTGAAGCGTGATATTAATGTACTAACTATATCCATTAACTCAATTTTTTCTTAGAAACTTAAGAAAGACTGCTCACTATACCTGCGTACATGAATTCTGATTGTCCTCTGAAACTAAAGAAAGACGGTTATTTGATCGCTCATAGAGAAGAAGAGAAAGAACAATAGATTTCTTTGAAAGTGCTCCGGCAACAGGTAAGGGGTTTGATTCTTTTTGTTGTGTTTTCTCAAGGAGAACACTCCACCTTTTATAGGGGGCTAACTCATCATCTCCCCCCTGCCCCCTCCTCAAAACTGTCCCTGAGAGATTTTATCTCAATAACCCACTTCCCACGATTTTCTCTACTGAGAATCATTGATTTGGTCACACAACACCGAGTCTAAGTTAGATCTCCCACTTGACTAAATTAACCAAGTGATATGCCTCCCACTATCCGCACTATCCGTGAGATCAGATATTTCTTCTTACCATCACTCCTACTATTCATAGAAAGTAACTCTTATTTTATTATTCATGAAATTTTACTTGGTCTTATTTATTCTTCAGTCCCATCAAACTTACATGTTTGATAAAAGGTTCTCCTGGTATTCCTTTTATCAAAAGATCAGCAATCAAATTTGTAGTAGGGATATAAGTCACTTTGACTACTTCCTTTTCTACAATATCTCAAATATAGTGATACTGGATCTCAATATGTTTTTCTTTGGAGCTATTCGCACCATTATTGATTAAGCTAATTGCTGCTTGATTATCACAATAAATATCAATAGGTCCTTCTAACAAATTGAGATCTAGATCAATCAAAAACCGTCTTATCCAGACAGCATGTGTAGTTGCCATACTATAAGCTATATGAGCTTCTTGTGTATATCTAGCAGCACACCCTTGTTTCTTGCTACTCGAAGAAATAGCTCCTCCTCGAAAGATGAACAAGTGTCCCGAAGTGGACTTTCTATCATCTTTATCACATCTGAAATCAACATCAGAGTAACCAAGGAGATCAAGTGTATCGGCTTGAAAAACTAATCTATGAGTCAATATACCTTTGATATACTTCATAATCCTTTTAACAGCTTCACAATGTGTTGGTCCTGGATTACCTTGATATCCACTGACTAGACTTACAGCATATATCAGGTCTGGTGCACAATACTGTATACATCAAGCATCCAATTGCTTGAGCATAAGGAACATCTAATCGCTTTTGCCCCTCTCCAAGGCTTTGCCCTTTACATAATCTCTTTCCCATGACCAATGGAGTTGGTTCCGAATTGGAATTCTCCATCCCAAACTTTTAAGAGCTAATCTTAAATATTTTTATTGGTTTAAACTTAGCATTCTAGACTTTCTATCTTGAATTATTTGAATTCTAAGAATATATGATGCATCTCTCATATCTTTAATCTCAAACTTTTTCCTGAGATCTGCCTTTATTTTATTCAACATTTCTATGTTATTTTTAGCAAGCAATATATCATCCACATATAAGAATAATATAGTAAATTTGCTCCCACTTTTTAAGACATACACACAATTATCTAATTTATTTTGAATAAAACCACGTTTAGTGGTTGCATCATGAAATTTGAGATACGATTGTCTAGAAGACTATTTTAAACCGTATAGAGATTTTATTAATTTGTAAACTTTTTGTTCCTATCCTTTCACCTAAAAATTTTTAGGTTGTTGCATATATATCGCTTCCTTCAACTCTCCATTAAGAAATACAGATTTAACATCCATTTGGAATAAATCTAAACTAAGATATGCAAGCCAAAATAATTCTAATTGCTGTAAATTTAGCTACAGAAGAATACGTCTCCTAAAAATCTATTCCAGCCATCTGGTTGTAACCCTTAGCAACCAACCATACTTTGAAATTATCAATAGATTCATTAACACGATATTCTTTTTAAGCACTCATTTGCATCGTATAGCTTTTCTATTTTTCGGTAGATCACATAACTCTCAGACATTATTCTTTTCTATAGAAGCAAGTTCTTCTCTTATGGATTCTAGCCATAAAGCTAATTCATGTGATTTCATCGCATCAGAGAATATTAAGGGATCTTGTTGTTCTTCTATATTTGTATCTACCGAGAAACAGGATGACTCACATGAATATAAATAGTATTCAGCCATCCATGAATGTTGTGTTCTTGGTCTTTTATTGCCTACAACTGGTTGACGATGTACATTATTTATCATAGGTATTCATTATTTTCAAGATTAAGTTCATTCACAATGTCAGAGTCATTAGTAGGAACAACACCATAGTAATCATCTATTACAGTTAGAGGTTTTCTTTTCTCTCAAACTTGTTCCTCTTCCTCTAGGTTCTCTAGAAACGTAGTATCTCTACTTTCAATAACCCATTTTTTTATTGTAGAACTTATAACCTTTTAACTATTCTGGATATCCTATGAATCTACACTTTATTGTTTTAAAATTCAACTTATCTCAAAGTTAATATGGAATGAGAACATGGGCTATAGATCCCCACTTTCTGAGATGGCTCAGATTATGTTTCTTTTCATTTCATAATTCATAAGGTGTAGATACAACTGATTTGGTAGGAATTCTATTTAAAATATAGTTTACAGTTAACAATGCTTCTCCCCAAAAGTTTTTGGAGAGACCAGAATGAGACAACATATATCTAACTACATTCGGCAATGTCCTGTTCTTTCTTTCAATAACATCATTCTGTTGTGGCGTATACGACATTGTTGTATGCCTTTTAATTCCATGCTAAATACAATTATCTCTTAGATTCTTTAGAGTTATATTCCCCATCTCTATCAGTTCTCAAAATTTTAATTTTCATTCTAAGTTGGTTTTCAACTTCTGTCTTATATCTCTAAAGCAGTCAAGTGCTTCTAATTTTCTACATATAAGATAGATGTGTGCAAACTTAGAATAATCTTCTATAAAAATAATAAAATATTCTTTATTACTATGAGTTTTGACACTTAGGGGATCATAAATATCCGAGTGTATCAACCCTAAAAGTTCATTGGCCCTTTGTCCGCTAATAAACGGTTTACTAGTAATTTAGCGAATCGATCAAACCTCGTATGCGGCCAAGCTTAGAGATCGATCAAGAAATAGAGGAGATTGGAAGGGGACAAAGGTTGAAAGCTGCAATCTTTAACGGCCACCTGTGAGATCGATGAAGAAATGGAGGAGTTTGGACAGCAGCTGACTCGTCATCATCGTTGCCGTCGATCGAAGCAGCCGTTGACAGCAGCAGAGTCGTCGTCGCCGTCATCGTCGATCGGTGCTAGCTTGAGATGGCGGTGTTGTGGGAGTTGAGATCGACGCTGGCTCTGATACCAGTGAATAGTGATCGCTCACAGAGAAAGAAGAGAAAGAACGACGGATTTCTTTTGAGGGGGATCCGGTAACATGTAGGGGGTTTGATTCTTTTTGTTGTGTTTTCTCAAGGAGAACACCCCACCTTTTATAGGAGCCAAACCGATCATCTCCACCCCCTCGAAACTACCCCTGAGAGATTTTTCTCTCAACAACCCACTTCCCACGATTTTCTCTACTAAGAATCGTTGATTTGGTCACACAAGACCGAGTCTAAGTCACATTATGGGTTACAGATGGAGTAAAAATCAGAGATTGATGCCAAGAACGTAATTTTTACAGCTCACAGCTTGCAGGTAGTACTTTAACTCTACATTCCAGTAGGAGATGTTCTATGACAACCCTGACTTTGCGTAACAGATGATGTGTACTTAATATGTTAAAATAATTATAGCACTCATTTACTTACTTGATATGTTAACAGAAGTATAAGCATCTTCGGAGTTCCTAATCTATCTACCCTTTAAAAGAGCCAGTACCTGAAAAACTTTACTCTCCCTAAATTAACCTTCAACCAAAATAAATATACCCAATTTCTCCCAGCGATACAGAAAAGTCGACATTATCTTCGGAAATTTCTCACGTCGATTACTCCTTCCTCTCCGCCGAAGCCGAAGTGTTGATCGTTTTACCTTCTCCGACGAAGCCGTAGCGTTTCCAAAGATGATTATTAATCATCGTTTACCCTTCTCCGCCAAAGCCGAAGCGTTACAGAGATTTGCAAAGCTCAGTATTTATTCAGAATTTCCGCTTTCATCTCCACAATTTTCAGAATTTCGTTATTCACAAAGGTATTTCTTCTTCGTCTTCACTCCTCTACACAAAACCCTAACTCTCCCTTTTAGTTCTTCAGTCCTTGAATTCAGTCCTTAAATTTTGATATAAATTTGCCCTAATTTTCGATTTCCTACAGTTTCAAGCTACACGAGTTTAAATATTCCAACAGCAGCTGTAACGGTTATGATTTCTTTCCTAAATTAGGTATTTATTCTAATATATACCTGCTTTTCATTCAAATTTTACTTAAGTTATAGTTACAATACGCTCATTTTTAGGTTTACAGTCTTTAATTTACAATAGATGCAGTTTGTCTCATGTTAAAAGTGTGCTAAATCAAGTTTATTTGGCTGTAATCTGTTTTTAATTTTTAATTATTGATCATATGTAAAGTGGACATGTAAATCCTTCAGTCTAAAAGTGTGTGTAGTTAATGTCCCTATCAGAACAACGGATGCTTCATCATCCATGGTTGCATGCACTACATGGATTGATCCGATGATATAACAAGGCACCATTTCTCTACTCTTGATTTATTTCCTTGTGATTTTACATAATTAGTTTATATTCATTTTTTGGCGAAATTATTTTGGTAGGTTGCTGACTAATTGTTGGCCAATTATTTTACCATCTACTTTAAATTATAGTAAGTTAATTGCTCCGTCATAACATCAAATGCACCTAAGCTTATTAGCTCCATCATAACATCAAATGCGCATAAATATACCTCATCATTAGGGCAGTGACCTGCAGGACTAATCTCATAATATGGTGCTTCTGGAAATTGTTGTTTCACTTTCATGCCCCAGACAGACCTAACCCAACGGTCCTCTTTACCATTCATGAGACAGATGGGAATATTTCGCAGTTGCCACCTAGAAGTGTATATGATGTAAGTAACCATAGATGAGATAATAGAATACAAATATGTTACTTTCAATACCTATTCAGAGCTCCCTGGAAGGAGAGCTCGCCTTTGGGAAAAAACATAATGGAAGCAAAAGATGCAGTTGTTGCAGGTTGTCGAGTTGTCTCGATGATGGGGTAGAAAACTTCGTCAACCTTTGTTGAATGATCAGCATATACTTGTTTCAGTATCTCCTCTATGCTACTAGGGTCGCTTATTTTTTTCCATCTACACCAAGAAAAAATACCTCAATACTTTTGTATTAAATTTAGGTGGACAATATAAACAAATAAACTTCAAATTGAATTCATAGGTAAGATAGAACTTATATATATAATGAATAAAATTTAAACTAAACTAACTCTACCTACACGAGCTGAGTGAGCTTTTTAACATTTGAAGGTAGAGGAAATGTGCCAGCCCATGGAAATTTTTTGGCCAACCTCGGCGACCTGATAGGATTAGGAAGGAATCCCCAAAATGGTGTTGCATTAAGCAATGTAACTCCTTTCACGAGCTCAGATTTACACGCTGCAAAGTATAGAGCGACATAGCCACCAAGTGAGTTGCCCACGACATAAACAGGTTCACCAATAACCTGTCACAGGAAATGTGAATTGAATGGAAGCTTAACTTTTTATGCGAGCTTCAGCATTTATATAAATAAAGTTATAAAACACATATCAACATATCTTTCTTCAGTATCCCTAAAATAATAAAACTGAACTTTTTTATGGAATAAAGGCATGGTCAACAACATAGTATTGTGGTAATACATGGAAAATTTTGGCTGTGTACCCTCAGGTGGAGTCAACTAAATATATGAATTTTCTATTTAACACTATTTTTTTTAACTCATTAAGTAAATGGTTCTCTTTTGTATGCCACTTATTCAAAATCGAGGTGTTGATACTCATAGCTCCCCTTATTATGCTGACAACATGTCGTAAAGTATGACACTTTTGTATCAGTGATCAACTTATTCCATGTTAAGTAAGTTTATCAATTAAATGAGTCAAATCAAAATTGTGCATTTATGCTTTCTTCACCACCAACTACTAGATTAACCTGCATGGTACTGCAGCATTAGAACTATACGTTTGATCAAAAACCATCATAAGCATGTATTCCACCCTTCTCCATTCTATTGCAATTCGATCTGTCTATGGTTCTTTTCTAGGAAAAAAATACTGTGACATGTCTGCATGCATGGATTTGTGTGTATTTGGGAAAAAGGAAACAGTTAGAAAGATGGGCAATTTAGAAGTTTTCAACTCAATACTTAATAGCCGAAGATACTTGGGAATTGGACATATAGGTATAGAGACATCCAATCTCAACAACTAACATAAAAACTTTGTCAATATGATGGCTTGCAGTCTCTACCTTACAGAGATATTTTGGAAGGGCCTCTTCTTGCCTCTTCCACGAATTACAAGTTCAGATGTTAAGAAAATCTGAAACTGAAATCAGAAAGATAGAAGTAAAGGAAACCTCTTTGAAGAAAATGGTAAGAAATGCAATTTAGTATCCCCATGTCCTTGCTAAAAGTTTTTACTAAACCGCCAGGTGCCAAAATACTCATTTTATCGTGAAATTTTAAGATAATATCCTGACCAGGACTCTTCATCCATACAAAAACCTCTATAAACGTTTGACATGCTTTAACCTACTTTTAACATTAACTTTGCTGTTAAACCCTGGTTATTTTTGAAGTGTTAAAGTACAATATATTACAGGAAATATCACTGACATCTATGCTGAGCTCCTATTGATGCATACTACCATATTAAGCTGTCCTTAGTGCATATCGAACATAGAATGTATTCATTAGCATTCTGTTATTCAGCCATATCCTGTTAGAGAAATATTGGCTAATGGCAATGCAGAATTAGATCGGCTTAAAAGGTTGATGAGATAGACAAGCTTTAAAAACTCTGGAGAAGAAGCAAAGCAAAGTTGATGAGATAGACAAGCTTCTCGACCAAGAAATACTTCCCGCTCTGAAGACACTTAGGAAGCAAAGTATGCAGTACATGCAGTAGGCTAATGGCAATGCAGAATTAGATCGGCTTAAAAGGTTTTGCATTGCTTATGAGTATGTCCAGGCAGAGAAAGTACGGGACAGTGCAGTAAGTGGGATAGACCAAATCAAAACGAAGATAACTGAGATAGATAGCAACACTACAAGTTTAAGAACAGAAATAGAAGAGATGGAGAAGAATATATCTTCTTTGACGGATGAGAAAGAAGCAAAATTAGGTAGTGAGTTAAAGATTCTGTCCGAAAAAGTTGATGATTTGTCCCGTTGTCTTGTCAAAGAAACTTCTGTTATGAATAACCAAGAAGAGACCGTAAAGACTGAGAAGAAGGCTGCTCAAAAGGTAATGACTGGTTATACATTTCTATCATTTTTTTGTGTGATCACACATACGCCACATATATACTGTGCAAGAATTAAACTATTACTTGTATGCTATAGGCTGATATGTTTTAAACCATGTACAATTAATTTCTTCTTTCGAGTTTAATTTGGCATCTGTATTTGCAGAATATTGATTATAACAAGATATCCATCTAACTTCCACCTGTCATGAAATTTTATTTTAATGTTTTTGCAGATTATGATAAGTATTGAAGATATTAAAAAATCAATAAGTGAGAGGGACTCTGCTGTCCAGAAAGCTGAAGACGGCGCAGCTGATCTGAAAAAGAAAGTGGAGGATTTGTCTAAGAATCTGGAAGAGTGTGAGAGAGAATACCAGGTACTTGGTTAGAAATTCTATAAATGGAATTACCAGGTATTTTCTCATCCTATATTTCTGCACCTTAGATACATTATGACATATGATTTCTATTGTTAGGGTGTGCTGGCGGGTAAGAGCAGTGGGAGTGAAGACAAATGTCTTGAAGATCAATTAAGAGATGCCAAAGCTGTAGTTGGGGATGCTGAAAGCGAATTAAAACAGCTAAAGACAAAGATTAGCCATTCCGAGAAGGAACTTAAAGAGAAAAAGAGGCAACTGAATTCAAAGTGTGATGAGGCAGCTGCTGTAGAGAATGAGCTCAATCTCAGAACGAATGATCTGGAGAATGTTAGAGCAGCTCTAGATTCAATTGCATATGAAGAAGGACAAATGGAAGCATTACAGAAGGTTAACTGATTGTTTTCTTTCTGCTCAATATATTGATGCTACTTCTACTGAAAGCCTCTAAATTCGATGATTTGGTCCCAAGCATCTGGATTCCAAGTGACATTGCTACGTTATAGAGACAACTCACTTGTTTTTACTTGTTTGTCAGGATCGGTCAGTTGAATTAGAGGTGGTTCAGAAGCTGAAAGATGATGTTCGTATACTTTCTGGGAAGTTAGCTAATGTTCAGTTTAGCTACCGTGATCCTGTTAGGAATTTTGACAAATCAACAGTTAAAGGAGTGGTTGCCAAGCTCATTAAAGTGAAGGATCACTCCACCATGACTGCTTTAGAGGTTTAGCCTCAACATAACTTTACTTTACTTTGCTTTGGGATTTGGGAACGACGTCGTTAGTCATATTAACCTGTATATTTGTGGAAAAAGGAAGTTACATTAGATTCATTTTGCAGGTTGCAGCAGGGGGTAAGCTTTTTAATGTTGTGGTAGACACAGAAAATACAGGAAAGCAACTGCTGCAAAATGGTAATCTTCAAAGAAGAGTGACAATTATTCCACTGAACAAAATTCAATCTCATACCTTTCCCTCAAGAATCCAGCAGGCAGCTTCTAGACTGGTTAGTTCTTAGTTTGATCTTCCCTCTAATCTCATGATTCATTTTTGGCAGTTCTTTGAATTTATGTATAGGTCGGTAAAGGCAATGCAGAACTAGCTCTTCGTTTGGTAGGGTATGATGAGGGAGTGAAAGTAAGCAACACCTGCTTGCTACTTGGTTATTTATTGTTTGTGCTTTTCATAGACTTGTCTTGTGCTATAAGTTTACTCTGATAACTTTGTTGACTGATATCTGGACTTACTTTAGAGTTAAGGATTAAGGAAGTTGTGTGACAAGACATAGTTTGCCATCAGTGGGCATGTGGAGTTATTCCAAGGCATAGTCGATATTTGATGATTTTGATTATAGTTTTGCCATCAGTGGGCATGTGGAGGAGATCCTGATCACGGCTGCTCACGTTAGTTTCTACGAATTCAACATTGAGCTCAATCAGTGGGTATGATTTTGATCATATTTGATGATTTTTTTGATTGATTTTGTTTTCACGATCTCTGATTAGGGGTTTGGTTTGGATTTGTGACCTTAGAGTCGGAGTCGCTAGAAGTAGTGTATCCATATCACGGTCCTGTGGGGTTTCAAGTATGCGACAGGCCATGGCATGAATCCAAGCCATGGACATCTTCTCAAAACCTTAGTTGTTTGATGCATCAGATTGACAGCAGCTCATATATGCAACTTTACACATGAATAGAGGTGTAGGTACGTACATATTTTTAGCTGACTCATTTTGCGACACAGAAAATTTGGTGGAGGGTATCTTGGGAGATTTTGAGTATGAAATCAAACCTCCATACTTGTTGTACTGGAATGCAGCTCAAGAAGTTAATGGTATATGGTTTTACAACCAACAAGAATGTGAAGCTGTTGCAGCTCTTTTCCAGAGGTCAGTACTTAGTGGTTCAAAAACTTACACCTCATAATTGTATATAATATAGTATTATACTTTATGCAATGTATTTCCAGTATTGGTGGAACTTTTTTCCCATACTAAGCTACCATGTGCTATTTTAGCCCTTGTCTTAAATGTGCTTATATAAAAGAAATTCATTTTTAAATTTATCTTTGCAATGAAAATAAATATAGTGCCATTTTACAGGAAGAACACAGAGCACATGATCTCTTTTATGCCCTCTGGATTCTCGAACTCTTTATGGAGAGAGTCCAAAATAATGGAGAGTGGTCATTGTTTTGCCCTAATGAAGCTCCAGTATTTACTGATTGCTGGGACAAATAGTTTAATAAGTTGTACACAAAATATGAGAGAGAGGTAAACCTTCTCTGATTTTAAAAATTGGATCTAATAAGATTTGTTAGGGATAAGGTATGAAATAGGTTTTGATGAAATAAGTCTCCCGTAAGCTCTCACCTAATGGTTGATAATATATTCATTCATTTTTCAGGATGTTCCTATTGAGTCACATCCATCAAAGTTGGTTGGAAGCCCATGATCAAATAAAATATACTTTGATTTCTATAAACTGGCTGAGGTTTGCTATTCTGACAGTATTAGGTGCTAAGAATGATTCCCACTGAAACTGTTGTGTGCAAATTGACTTCAATTGAGTAATGTAATGCATTGTTGAATTGAGCATTTTGCGTGAAGGATGGTGAGAAATTAAACTAAATATTAGAATCTTAATTAACGGTGTAGTTCGTCAACTTGTTGGAAATATGAATTAGTCATTGGCTAAATTTAGTAGTATGGTGGGAAATCAAGCAATTGGGTAATGCTGGTGATGAATGCTGCATTTCACCCGATTGATACCTTTTACGGCGATAAAACGATTGATTTCTGAGATAAAACAATGCATTTGCTTACCTCATGATTTTATGACTATTACATTTAAAGCCTGGTTAGTATGGCAGTCTGTTCGGGTCTCATAGAAGGCCTTTCGGCTAATCTAGAGCTAAAAAGTTTCGAGATCTGAGTTCATTAGTCATATATTCTGCAGCACATCTTGCTTCAAAAGAACACATACAATTTTATTATTATTTTGTTTTTTTAACGATGGTAAAGGTAGTTGCAGTATTAACTTAATTTTTAATTTTACAGCTTGAAGATCTTTGTACCAATAACAATCCTAGCTCTGTTAGTTCTTATTCCGGTGAATGTATACGATGGGACATTGAAAAGTATTAACAAAGACATAGTTTTCAGTGGCATTGAGAAGCTCTCAATTTCAAATGTTACGGAGGGTTCTCAACGGTAAGTTGCTTTTCTAAAGTAAATAATTCTATCTAGAATAATAGCCACTCTTAAATTATTGTCTTCTTTGTTTTGCTTTCATGATTTTTTATTATTCTGTTCACAATGTGGCATGCGGTGGCAAGTCTCAAAATTTACAGATAATTTCCTTACTTTGACTAGAAAAAAAGTTTCATCAAAACAGAGTATCTAAGTTATATCCCTGTCTTACTTGCTTTATGTGCCAGTTTATTTGTTTTAATTCCAAGGACTTTCCATTTCCAGTTTAATTACGACTATGGACTTAATATAATTATTTTGGTTATAATTTAGGTTACGGTTTCACCTGTCAATGGCATACTTGTTCACCATATGGACTTGCTACGTCCTTTACAAGGAGTATGGACATATAGCCTTCATGAGATTGCATTTTCTAAAAGATCAATATCGTCGTGCTGCTCAGTTCACTGTAAGTACGGGTTAAGTACACTGTAAGTATGAGTTTGCCACTTGTTGAGTGATCGTAATCCAATGGTTAAAATAAGTTCAACTTGATCTAACTATGTCTACTATGATTTGACTTGAAATGTTGAAACATAAGTTTGATCTCATGTTGCACCTTTGTACAAGTTAATCATTTACAGTAGTCACTTACTACTTCAAATTTATGATTTAGTTTGTTCATTTATCTATTTACAGGTAGTTGTCAGAAATATCCCACATGTTTCTGGGCAATCTATATCAGAAAGCGTGGATCAGTTTTTTCACAGGAACCATCCTGAACACTACCTTGGCCACCAGGTAATAGATGTTTCTCATGAAAAGTTTACTATCCTTATAGTGTTTATAAATATCATATTTCTCTTCCCTTATTGACAATTCCCTACGTGTTATTTTGCTCTTGAATTATTTAGTAACATTCCATTTCTCAACTGTTTGTGTACTGGAACAGCTACCAATTCCTTAAAACAGCACTAACTTACCGAAATATTTAATATGTAATCTTTAATAATTTAGAGTGGTAATCTTTAATATGTATTGTGTATTGGTCATGGGCTAATGATATGTAATCTTTAATTAACAGTTGAGATATAGTTTTACACATTTAACAAAGAAGTTGAAGTGTGTGTTTAATATTGTGTATTGGTTAAAATATTAAATATGTAATCTTTAATATGTAATAATATGACAGGAGGAGAAATATTTTGACATGTAGAAAACTAAGTCAATAATTATTTCTAACGTGTTAAACTATTGGTTGAACTGGTTTTGATGACATATATGACAAATCAGTTCTCAATTATTCCAATCAAACACATTTAACAAGAATATAGTAAAGGTTCCTTAACTTAAAACCTGTTTCATCGAGAAAAG
>BQKN01048890.1:0-16346 GCA_022839385.1 Asparagus kiusianus | reverse complement strand
CAATAGAACGATAAGTCCTCAAAGTTGCTCCGATCGCAACACTTCCAACTTATCGATTCTTATCAATAGAACGATAAGTCCTCAAAGTTGCTCCGATCGCAACACTATCAACTTATCGATTCTCACCAATAGAGCGATAAGCCCTCAAAATTGCCCTGATCGCAATATTCCCCTTATCAAGTCGGAACTATGTTTTTGGCACTCATGGACTTCTTTCAGTGTTTAATACCAAAATAACACAGGAAGGATCCTGTTTTGCAACTCGATTCTGGGAGAATAATCAAGCATTTATCCCCAGCAATTAAAATTTTCTAGAGTTATTTTATAATAGAAAATTTCTGAGTATTCTTTGTAATTTGTTGTTTGAAGTCAAAACATGATAAATGCAAAGAGCACTAAAAGATCAATATCACTTTTTATTCAAACGCCAAAAGAAAGTGATACAAGACAAACGTGTTCTCATCAGAAGAACATTACAAAAAAAAAAAAGGAAAACCAAGTTCACTCATGCATCAAATCAAAAGTTGCGAGTTGAGTCTTGAGCTCGGCCAATTCTTTCTCGTGATCAGCTCGAACCATAACTTCAGCCTTGGCCCGGAGTTCATCCGCACTGGGTGTGATGATGGCTGCAACTTTGTTCCTGGCCTCCTCTAGGGCTTGGGCCTGCGAATGATACTCCAAAGCACTGTTTTCATTCTGGGTGCTGAGGATACTGACGACGCCTTCTTCGCGAGAGACTTCAGCCTTTAAGCGCAAGACTTCAGCCTCAGCTTCGACAAGTCTATCACGAAGCGAGTTCAGAGAAGTAGTCGAGCGTTCTAGTTCCTCTCGCTTTTGAATGTTACGCTCACGAAGCTCCGCGACTTGGCGTTCCTTCTCAGTTAAGTCCCGCTCCAGCGATTCCCGTTGTATCACTTCGGCAATTTGAAGATTAGCCAGAGTTGATACAATTTGTGGCTGGAGGTCGCTATGACTCATGGTCTCCAAACGTTGTAATTTCTCCTCCAAACGGAGGATGACTTCTGAGCAGTGCTCGAACCATTGAGGCTCGCCCACACACTTGACCCCGTTCAAACCCACTTCCAGAAGAGGTCGAAAGGAATTCAAAGTCCCTTGACCATTCATCAGGGACTTAACCACCATCTTCGCAAGAGTGTTCAGATACACCAAAGATACCTGAAGGAACTCAGGTGCATTAGCAAGTCTGACGATCGCACCTGAAGATACTCCTTCAGCAGCTGAGGTTGGTGCGTTAAGACGATGGCTGGTAGGCGATCCCGGTGCCGAAGCTGCAGAAGCAATCGAAATATTCAATTGTGAAGGGCTTGAGGTCAAGGCCATCAATGCCTTCGCTTGAGATGAGCTGGGTCCAGCCTCTGTTGGAGTGAGCGAGATCTTCATCACCGCTTTAGGTGAAGTGATCACCACAGAAGAGTCATGTAGGGTTTGCTCCGGCAAAGGAGTCGATACCTGCACGACCGGCTGTTCCAGAGGAGAAGTCGTAGCGGTAGTTTCAAGTAACGCCACAGACGAAACAGGAGTCTCGGGCAATGCTGTAGGCAAAGCAGTTGCCGTGGGGGAGCCAGGTGTATGTTGCTCTCTTGCAGGAGCCGATGCCGGCACAGGATCTTGCTCTAAAGGAGCAGCTGAAGTAGTCCCAGGGGTTGGCGAACCTGCACGAAAAAACGGTCGGAATGCGGAAAAAGCGTGCGGGATAAGTCGAAATAAACTAAGCTTACCGGTGAGGTAAAAAGGTGTATAACCAGATGCCTTATCAGACTGAGCCTTGGGAGCGTCATCAAAAATGGTTACATCATCCATTGAATCATGCTCCTCGTCTTCTACATCATCACCTGGCACGTTGCCAACTTCACCCCCGATCGAGGAGCCTTCATAATCGACTCGTTCCTCATCATCTTGGGCAGCTGAAGATCCAGGAAGACTTGTGCCAACAGCTGGTTTATTCATAAGTCCTGTTGTAGGACTAAGAATTAAGTCACCGGCTTGCGACACTAAGGCAGAAGGGGAAGGAGGTGGATTCTCTTCGATTTCCCTCTGCTCCAAGATTGGAGACTCAGGGAGGTCCATCACTGGGGCGGATTCTGCATCTGCAGCCATTAATTCATCCTCTTCATCCTCAGGAGGATGATAAGAAGAGGCACCGCCTGAAAGGGCTGGCCCCTGAGAACGAAGCCCAGTTCTTCTTGGTAGGCCCCCCACAGACGATTCCTGTGGCCCTTCATCTATAGCAGCCCGGATGGCTTCAGCCATTAACTTGGGTTTTTGTTGGCCTCTGGGAGGAGAATCAACCCGTAGTTTCCGGCGAATCTGTTTATCATACTTGCCGGTTTCATCTGCAGAAAGTTTTCTTTTCCCCGATGCTCTCGTAGTGGGAGGCTCAGCCACATGTCGTTCCTCCCTGGGAGCAGGCTCGGCTGTTTGCTCCTCTTCCTGTTCAGCAGGCTGGTTCTCAACGGCGAGGAATTCATCAATCCCTCTTAAACGGGATGTCTTTGACCCCCTCCTTGAAGAATACATGTGCCTAATATCTTTCAGGCACGATGAATTTATGTTGTAATTGGGAATCTGAGACGCTGCGTGATACCAATTACAGAAGCTTATGGAGGTGTAGGAGTTGGCAGTTTTGTGAGGAAGCCTGAAAACGGCCTTGGTACAACCTACTACAGAGTAATACCAGGCCCTGGCTCCTTCATATAGATTGCCCACAACTGATAGCTGAGGGCGAGGGTTCCCGACGTACACTTGGTCGTACCCAAATTGCCGAGCAAATCTATAGGGTTGGTAGGGCTCGATGAAGCAATTGACGCCTTGCCGGAAGACTAAGTAGCCCGGCCTAATGGAGAGAAGCCAATGAAAAACACCTCCGTTTAGCTGAGTGAATCCGTTGGGGCCTGCTACGTCTTGATATTCCGCACCATAGATACCACCCTCAAAATCAGGGAAACATCGGTAGATATGGAAGTTGGTATCTCGCGCCAAGATTTGGCGAATCCTAACCATGTATCCCCCTTCCCATTTCGCGGACTCTAATCTCTGCACGAAAGGAGTGAATAAATCCCCCGGTGGAGAAGCTGCCGTCATCAACGAAGGGCAGTGGAGCACGTACCAAGCCATCAAGTAAGTATATGGCATTGGCACCCTAGGATTGGGAGTCTTGAAAGCCGTGCGACCCTCGGACTCCACCTCGGTGGTTTCGACAAAGTCCGAAGTTAACTCCCGCAATCCGAATTGTAGACAACCCACCATAGCACTGAGGAGGCTCACAGGCCTCCCATGGGATAGAAGTACGGCGGGGTAGATCACCTCAACAGCAAGAGCATCGATCGGCCTAGTAGGGACGACGCACCGCTTGAGCCACAACATCAAATACCCAGCCAAAAGCGCCGTATCAGAGATAGGGAGCAGAGCTTGGTAATGGAAACTCTCGAATTCTGTGTGGGCCGGGAAAACATCTTCCTTGGCCTCATTTGTGTAGTGGGAGGTAGCATCGTCAATCCGAGCTTGGACTTCTTCCAAAGTGCTGGCCGATAATCGGGACACGGAGCCCCCCTTGCTGGTCAAGTTCTGGAATAAATATTCCGCCCAAGACACTTGTTTAATGCCGCTTCCGCGGGCCCCCGTCAGTTGCATGCAGATGTGGAAGTGACACATAACTTCCCATAAAGTAGCATAAATTTCAGGGCTGGCCTTCTTTAGAAGTTGGAGCTCCGCCGATCCCGGAACAAATTCTTCATACGGCAAATCCCCAAGAAGAAGACCCGAGACTTCGTGCATCTCGTGAAGAGCGAAGCCTAACTCCCCCACAGGAGTGAAGAAAGTGCAAGAATCAGGGTTATACTTCTCCAGTATAGAGAAGAAGTGAAAGTGGCTCTGGACCATTCCGAATTTAGTAGCCCGCACAGGAACTTTCAAACCAGCCTGGGAGAGAGGCGCATCCAACTCGTCCAGAACGAACTTGGTCATCCGGGTCCACCACCCGGATACTGGAGAATGAACCCAGCCAGGAGTTCTGAATCCTTGTGCGGGAAACTCTCCTTTCTTCTCCACAAATCTCCTAACAAAAGTCCTCGCGGGACTAGCCACCTCGCCAAGGGGATACTCCTTAGCGAATAAACCTGGTCGTAAAGCAGTCACCTGTCGACCATAACCTGCCGAGCGGACCCCGTGGAAGGTCAAATTTCCAAGAGCAACCCCATCTTGATCCTTAACCAAGGGCCAATCCATGTGCCTCGGGACGGACGCACACTGGAAATAAGATATGGGGAATATTCTCTCCATATTGGGTAGGAAAAGGTTGCGGTCTCCAACTTTCCGCAGCCACTTGTAGTTTCCATCATAAGCGGTGTCAGCGTCAAAGTCAACAAAGTCCCCGAAGAGGTATTCAGGTTTGACTATTGGTTTACGGTTTGTGTGTTCAAACTTAACATCCGTAACCAATGTCCTAAGAGTTTCGGGAGAAGCTTTCGTGACTAACTCCGCGCGACTCTTATCCTTAATTTTGAAAACTGGGAGTTCTTGGCGCGAGTTGAATGTCATATTCATGTCCACGCCACCTTCATGTCCGAAATGGTGGCGAAAAAGAAGTGGTTCGCTGGTATGACGCACTGCAAAACGAAGGAAAAAATCAGCTAAGTCAAAAGCAAAGCTCAGACGCGAAGGTCGACACCCGCGTCAGAAAAGTCAGACGCGAAGGTCGACACCCGCGTCAGAAGAGCTCAGACGCGAAGGTCGACACCCGCGTCAGAAAAGTCAGACGCGAAGGTCGACACCCGCGTCAGAAGAGTCAAACGCGAAGGTCGAACCTCGCGTCAGAAAAGTCAGACGCGAAGGTCGAACCTCGCGTTAGAAATACCAAACGACGGAGTCCAGCCCCGCGTTATCTGAAACGAGTTTCCTCGTTGGATCCAAAGATCAAAACTTGCCGAAACAAGTTCAACGACCACGAAGGCCATACTTACCACCGATCAAAGGGAGGTGAGGCGGCATGTTCGCCTGAGCGGCAGCACCGCCGGCCGGCGTTGATGATGCCGACTCTCGAGCCGCGGCGGCGTCAGATTGGGAAGAACGAGGAGCATCTTTCTTGGGTGCCATGAGATCTCGTCGGAGGAGATGAACAGTTCTTCGTCGGAGGAGAGAACGAAGATTTTCGTTGGAATTTTTAAAGAGAGTCGAATGACTCTGATTTGACCTAAGGCGGTCTATTTATAGACAGCTGGACAGGCTGTCAAATCCTAACGAACGGGATTCGAGATCAGAATCCCGCCCGAACCGACCCTCGCGTTCGGGTTGGTTGAAATTCCCAAACGCTGGCCTCACCCACGCGTTCCAATTCTCAAATGCATTGCATTGGATTATTATGATGGCAGCTCTTCAACGACCAAGGCTATGACACGGCCCCAGGTAAATAAGAGCTAGCAGCAATCATCAAGGCGACCAAAAGCCGAGAAGAAATTGGTGACTCCGCAGGGGAGTCTATCGAGAGACACAAACAGATTATAGTCAACAACATTGAAATCATCTTGCTCGATCAGACGGAGTGAGCAATCAATTCACAAGACTTTGGGGTCCAAAGTATTCCGAAAATTCGTCCCAGTCAACCGCGAACTTTCGAAAACTTTGGAGGGGGTTCTGTAGGCTGTCTAAAAATCACAGTGGATAGCTGATTAAAACAAGCCCCTACGATAGAGGTCACCATCAAATGACTTTCAAATCACCGCAAACACAACCTCATGTCTGAGATGATTGATCTTGATGGCTGCGACAACAGCATGACTAATAGAGATGCTGATGAGCAGTGTAATGATTTTAGAAATAAAAGGTTGGACTTAGTTAGTGAGTTGCTTGGTAGAGAGTTGTGGGCAAATATTCGTCTAAAAGACACCATGGATGTTGATTCCCGTCTAAGCTCCTACAACGGAAAGCTATAATCAAATAGTTTTCGGGTCGATAAGCGAAGAAACTGCAAATGGAGGACTTTTCACAAAGATCGAGAAGAGTTACAATTCGACGACACTTCCGATAAATGATGGAAACTCTATTCAGCAGTCCTCACAATCTACAGTGAAGGTTACAATCTGACGACTTTCACACTCTACAACAGCTAAAGCGAGGATTACAGAACAATGGTCTTTGCAACGCCTTACTGAAGAAGTCACAAGTCAACAAACTTCTTCTAAAACGCGGAAGTCATCCCCGCGTCACAATTATGGAAGTGCAGGCGACCCCCGCGTTTCCAAGTCACAAATCAAACGTGAGCGACCCTCGCGTTCGTAGGGGTTCAACCCACACCGACCCCCGCGTCACCAAGCAGGCAACAAGCCAAAACACGAGCGACCCTCGCGTTCATCAATGTTCAGCTAACACCCAACTTCGCGTCTCAATCCTAAGACACGAAGTTGGGTTCTGAACACCAGATTGGGCGTTTGACTTGTTCAAACACGAGTCGAACGGTTTCAGAACTGATTCCCCACGTTCTGAGGGATTTTCGCCCACGTAGGAGCGGATATAGGGGTCAGTTACAACCCCTTATCCCCCTATAAAAGCTCAACAAACTCAACTGAGTTAGGGGCTCTTTTAAAAAAAAAAAAACGGAAGAGTGAGCAGGTTGGAGGGGAGAGATCTAAACCGCACAGGTTGGAGATTTAGCAGCAACGAAATCCTTGGAGATAGGATTTTTGAATCAATCTCAGGAGATCAGATCCGAGAAGATTTTTCGACAACAGATACAGCTTGATCATTAACCGAATTTTCGGTTTTAACAACTCTATCTATAGAGTTTTAACTCGTTCAGAGTTCTTAAACTCATTAAAGAGTTACGTATAAAACTTCCTACAGAAGTTCATCGTTCCCACGAGATAAGAGACGGTCGGATCGTCAACGGAGAGCGAATTCGACGCAAGCAATCGAAGGAGGCATTCCATCGCTACCAAGAAGAACCCAGTTTTAAACAAAGGGGAAGAACCAATTTCGTTCTCCTCTCTTTTGTAATCAAGTTGTAATCGAGATCAAAGGAATCAATTCAAATTTTCTTTTATCTTCTTTATTGCAATTTTCCTACATACAGAGCTCCTCTTTTTTATGCCGATAAAATCGATCCGATCTCTCCTCCTCGAGAAACCGAAGCGCTTATCTCGGCAACAGCGAGATAATTGCTCTTTTTAAGATCACCGCAACGAGGTAATCTTAAGGGACGAACCGGGCTGTAGATCTAACGAACTCCTCTTCTTTATGACGAAGAATCCGCTGAAGTCTCCTCCTCCTCTCTAAAATTCGTGGCTCTTCAGTCCTCAATCCGGTAGGGCTTCGCCAACGCTCGAGAATTCCAGCCCCCTGAAAATGAAGGCCTTAGAGCTGTATTTATAGGCTTCGGAAGTCGGTTTTTTTGGATAACAACGGCCGATTCACACCTATCCTCAGTTATAATCACTTTATCACATTTAAAGATAATCCCAAGGCAGTTAGGGAGGCTCTATAACTGTTAAAACTGATCGAAAACCGTCAAACACACGTTCCGAGTGCGAGACAATTCGGGGTGTCGCACATGCGCGAGATAGTTTGTACTCTCTTTAGTATTTTGGCTCTAATTCTTTCATCTGACCTCGAAATGAGGTGATTCAAGTTGTGTTGGAAAGATAACGAAGAGATCTACAACTTTTATCTTTTAAGATTCTTTAGATTCGAATCGAATCATGGTCAAAACAGCTCCACAAAGTCCGAGACACTTGTGAGTGTCTCGGGTATTTTGGTCATAACTTCCTCATATGACCTTCAAATGACCTTATCCAAGATGCATTGAAAATATAACGAAGATATCTATAACTTTTATCTTTTAAGATTCTTCAGATTCGAAGTTAATCATGGTTAAAATAGCTCCACAAGTTCTGAGACACTTGTGAGTGTCTCGGCCATGGCCGAGACACTTGTGAGTATCTCGGGTATTTTGGTCATAACTTTCTCATATGACCTCCAAATAATCTGATCCAAGATGCATTGGAAATCTTACAAAGATATCTACAACTTACGTGTTTTGAGTTTCTTCATCTTAGAATAGGATCATGGCCAAAATTGTCATTCTTGTTCGAGACATCAACACTGTCTCGGAGTTTGTACTATCTTTGGTATTTTGACTTTATCTTTCTCATATGATCTCCAAATGACCTGATCTAAGATTTATTAGAAAGTCGTCGAGAAGATCTACAAGGTCCCATGATTGAGTCATGTGGAATAAATGAGACACGAGGGGTGTTCTGCCTTTCGTAAACGACGCGGGGCTCCCGATTAGCTTTCGTTCCTGGTATTCTGAAACTCTGTTGCTTCACATAGTCCGTCGATTCACTTCAAGCATTTGTCGATGTCAATCAAGCTTCTGTAACTTTAATACTGATGTTCATCGTCTTCTCTTAGCTTTGAGCTGTTAATGGAGACCTATAGGCAATTTTCAACGCCTACAGCCAATTGCTTGATTATTAAGGAAATTGAATTACAGTGGTAATAGAATACGTCAGCAAATTGAATTATAGTATATGTAGGATTCCTAATCAATTAGAATATTTAATTGATCAAGATTATTTCCGAGTTAATTAGGTATCCATGTCCTTTTGCAATTAGGACCTTGCATAAATCAATTTGCAACTAACTCAAAATAGCATTCTTTTGATCAAAGCATGATTGAGCCGAGATGCCGAGTGTGATCATGTGTATTTGAGGCATCCATAAGAAATCTCCACATTAACTCAATCCAAAAAAACTAATTTACTCCACCTTCTCCAACATCCCCGCAGGGCATCAAGTGCGCGACATATTAATTAAGTCCAAGCATCACTTGAACTTACTAACTAAAAGTGGCCTCCTCAATAAATTGACTGAATTGTCCGAACGACGATCGTAACTTTTAGCGAAGTCACCACCTGAAGTAGTTCCTGATTATTTGAAGGGGACAAAATTATCAACTAATAGTGTATAAGCTATCGTATCTTCATGGTATGTGGAATATCTCATCTAGACCGATCTTTTGTAATAGTGTATTCTTGCTTTTCCAGTAGCTGCTGAGGTGCATTATCTACTTGAATGGGATCTGGCTGTTGAACTCATGTAGTCTTGTCCTACTAAAAGCTGAATCATAAATTTCTAACTTCACATTATGTCCTGTAGTGCGTGGCTCATCATTAACTAAAGCAAATGACTATTTTTAGTGAAATATAGTAGACTCATTAAAAGTGACATAATGCCTGATAATAATCTTAGGAGATTTCGGATTAGGATACTATAACCTAAAACCCTTAACACCTATTGCATAACTCAGAAATATGCACATCTTTGCTCGAGACACAAGTTTTCCTTGATTGATATATGCATATGCAGGGAAACAAATATTCTTAGATTAAAATAATCCGCAGGCTTACCAGACAAAATCTAATATGGAGTTTTATAATTGATAGCAGTAGATGGTGATCGATTCACTAAGTAATAAACCGTATTCACCAGTTCCACCCAATATTCCTTTCCTAAACCTTCATTGAACAACATATAACAAGCTTTCTCTAAAAAGATTATATTCATATGTTCTATCACTCTATTTTGTTACGGTGTGCGAGGAACTATGTGATGTCTAATGATTCCCTTCTTTTTGCAGAACTCATTAAATTCTTCTTCACAGGACTTAATGCTATGATTAGTTTTAAGCCTCTTATTCAGCCTCTCTGTCTGCATCTCAATCAAAGACTTCTACTGCTTGAAAGTCACATATACCTCATCTTTATATCTTAAAAAATAGACCCAAATCTTCTTGGAGTAGTCATTAATGAAGGTCAAGAAATATCTTGAACTACCAATCTTTGAGATATCTTGAGAAGATCCCAAAAGTCTAAGTACATATAATCCAAAATACCTTTAGTCTCATACACTGTCGTACTGAAGCTGACTCTTTTCTGCTTTTCAAAAATGCAATGCTCCTAGAATCCTAATTTTCATGTACTTTATCAACATAAAAGACCCTTCTTGCTCAACTTAGCCAATCCGCGCTCATTTATATTACTAAACTTCATATGCTATAATCTAGTAGTAGCTGCTTCTGATATCGATGATGCAACTGCAGCCAAAGAGGTAATGGTAGAATCCTACAGAACATAGAACCTGTCGACCTTCTTTCCTTTCATAACCACAATAGAGCATTTTGTATCTTTACAAAACTCCACCTTCACACCTAAAAAATTGCACCAAAGACTATCAAGAGCGCCCAAAGAGATGAAATATTTTTTAAACCTAGAACATACTTAACATCAGTCAAAATCCCGATGACTCCATCATATATCTTAATCCGAATTGTTCCTTTTTCAATAGTCCTAGATAATGTATTGTTCCTCATGAGAATAACTCTATCATCAATAACTTCATAAATAGTGAATCAATCCATATTGGGACGCATATGATAGAAATAACCTGAATCTAAAATTCAATCATCCATGCTCATTTTTTTTATCATCGGTAACCAATAAAATCATATCTTCAGCAAGACCAACTTCACCAGAGTCCTCCTTTGGTTTTTCTCCATACTCTTTCTTGTTTCTTCTTATTCTTTAATCCGTAACAATCGGTCTTGATGTGCCTTTTCTTCTTGTAATATCCAGGTTAGACTGCTATGCTTCAACTTATACTTGTTACCTCTAAAGCCCTTTTCTTCCAATCTTCCTCAAGCAAATAAGACATCAACGTTATCACCACTTTTGCGTATGGTTACTTTTTTATCAATCTTTTCCCGATTCAACAAGTTCTCTTTAACGTCCTTGATATAGAATCTCGTTTGTAAACTATAGTATCATTGAAGTGCTTGTAGGAATGTAGCAAAGAACACAACAACAATAGAGCTTGATCTTCATCAGTGATATTAACATCAATCTTACTTAAATCTGTAATCTTAGAATTGAATTCGCCAATACAAGATCTAATGTGTGTACCTTCCGACATCCGAAATGTGTACAAACGTTGCTTCAAGAGAAAGCAATTAGTGAGCAACCAAATACAAATCCACCAATTTAGACCATAAATCAATACCTGTCTTCTCTGTGAGAACTTCTTGCAATATTTTGTTTGTTAAACATAATTGGATCGTTGTGGGAGCTTTATTATCCAACTCGTTCCAATCTTCCTCCGTCATCCTAGCTAGTTTCTTTGACTTCTCTAACAGAGCCTTCTTCAATCCACTCTGTGTCAACACGACGATCATCCTAACTTGCCAAAGGCTGAAAGTGATATTGTCGTCAAACTTCTTAATGTCCCACTTCGTAGTGGTTGTCATCATCTTCTTGTATGATCGATAGCTGAGGATTCTGATACTAATTTGTTATGATAAATCCCTAGGACGAACTAATATCAATCGTAAGAAAGCACGAAAAATATCAAGAATAGTACAATAACACACTAATATACGTGGTTCGTCTTGTGGCCTACGTCCACGGGAAAAGGAGGAGAACATCTTTACTAACAATTGTGATGAATATAATGTGAAGATCTCTCAACCACTCAATACCTTATACATGCCAAAAACCTAATACAACCTCTCTCAAATAAAGGAATAAAAAGAGGAAAATATCAAATAGGCTTCACAAGAGAACTCTCTCTTCTTGATTGTTGCTTTGTAGATTAGTGATAATTTAATCCCGGATGACCCTGCATATATATAGACACAAAACACCAATTGCTTGTTTTTTTTAAGGAAACAGAATCACAGTGGGAATAGAATTTCCATATGATTGATTACGTCAGCAAATTGAATTCTATTATATGTGGGATTCCTCATCAATTAGAATCTTTAGTTGAACATCAAAAGTATTTCCAAGTTAATTAGGCGTCCATATCCTTTTGCAAAAATTGGGACATTGCATAAACCAATTTCCCACCAACTCAAAGTAGCATTCTCTCCGTCAAAGCATGGCCGAGCCGAGATGCCCGCTTCGACCGTGTGTATTTGAGGCATCCATTACAATATATCAGTGAAAAACTAAAAAAATTGAATAACCAGATATAAAAGAACTGTATTATCGACATAAACAATAGGAAAATGATTTAAGGACCCAAAATATGGGACCAATGGAGGGGACATGTGAGGTGTCTCCTCCCTATTGCATAATGAATTGGTCATGCCAACTCATGCCAACTTATTATACAATAGAGAGGGGACACCTCACCTGTCCCCTCCCTTGGTCCCATATTTTGGGTCCCCGTAGCAGCACTCTAAACAATACAGAAGTCAACACAACGAACAATGTTAACAGCGAGATAATGTAGATCCCAAGATAATTAAGTTTGATTTTTCCACAAGGGACCTCAACATCAATAGGTGCGGTTGGTGAGAATTGAAGTAGTAGACCCCGCGGCCCCTCAGATGCATAAAGCCCACCCCCCGCCCACCTCGTTGCTCCTCCCACCACATCCTCTCCCTCTTCAATTTCCCTCGATCGGCCGGGCAGATTAAAAAAAAAAAAAAAAATGGGCTCGACTCAAAACTGCATAACCCCAGGTCCTCAGTCCACAGACGAGGAAGCATGCCTCTACGCCCAGCAGCTGGCCTCCTTCTCCATCCTCCCCATGACCCTGAAGTCGGCCGTCGAGCTCGACATCTTCGAGATCATCGCCAAGGCCGGGCCCGGCGCCTACCTGTCCCCCGCGGAGATCGCCGCCCAGCTGCCGACCGAGAACCCGCAGGCCGCGGTGATGCTCGACAGGATACTGAGGCTGCTGGCGAGTTACAGCGTGCTGACGTGCACCGTCGTGACGGGCGCGGACGGTAAGGCGGAGAGGAAGTACGGGGCGGCGCCGGTGGTGAAGTACTTGACTAAGAATGAGGATGGGGTGTCCATGGCGGCTCTGGCCCTCATGAACCAGGACAGAGTCCTCATGGAGAGCTGGTATACGAATATTCCTGTTTAATTAGTTTCTTAATTTGGTTAATTTATTAATTGCAATTAACGTACGAAGACCCGCCCCTAATCGCTGTTTTTGGACCTGCTGCGAGCTCTTCCTGGTTTATGGCTGAAATCAGCGGGTCTATCCGAGGGTAAAAGAGTCCAAAGAAAATCCTACGAGGAAAGAAAGGCCCTACTTTCTTTCTTGTCTCTAGCTTGTAACGTGGCCAATTTCGGAATCAAATTAAGCTTAATTACTGAACGAAGACTAGGTGTGATTGGACATGGCCACATGTTTAGATACCAGGGAACCTTCCGACATTAGAAAAGAAAGAAATTTTCAAAATAGCTCAAACCTAACTTTTTTTTGAAAATAAACCATCTATTTTTATTATAGAAACAGACTCACCTACGTGGCCACTATTTTTTAAAACACCTTCCTAATTCGCAACCCCGACTAGTTTGTAAGTTGCAACTGAGGTCTAAATTAGTCGGGATTGACAACCCTGACTAATTAGGAAGGTATTTAAAAAAAAATAAACCTACTTTCTAGCCACAGTGCTGACGTGGCCAGAAAGTGAGTCTGTTTCGATAATAAAAACATAGAGGGTCCATTTTTAGAAAAAAATGGGACTACTTTGAAAATTTCTTCCATTGAAAATGGTGGTGGACATGATTTTGCAGAGCATAGTCATTTGTTTAATGCTTTACCTGTGAATCACTACTTGAGTCTTGCACATCGCTATCGTCACATGATTTTAGGTAATTAGGCAATATGTGCTATATAATGGATGATCATTTGCTTATTCCATAGGTACTACTTGAAGGATGCAGTGCTTGATGGAGGCATCCCATTCAACAAGGCCTACGGCATGACCGCGTTCGAGTACCACGGCACGGACCAAAGGTTCAACAAGGTGTTCAATGAGGGGATGAGGAACCACTCCACCATCATCACCAAGAAAATCCTCGAAACCTACAAGGGTTTCGACGATCTCAAGACGCTTGTTGACGTTGGCGGAGGAGTCGGAGGGACCATCAAAATGATTCTCAAGAAGCACCCCCACATTAAGGGGATCAACTTCGATTTGCCCCATGTCATATCCGAGGCCGAATCCATTCCCGGTATAAATACTATATATATGAACAGTAACTCATTTAGCAAAATAAACTATCAAGATATAGAAATACTTAGATCCATTAATTTATTTCCATATGTCTAGCAAAATAAACTATCAAGATAATAGAAGTACACCGCTCCATTACCTATTTGTTTTATAAGTAAAACAAAATGTAAGCATTGTTGCTTTAGTTTTGATTTAATTGAGATTGATGGGGCACAAATTAAATGAAGTGATCTTGGTATGGTCAACTTGAGTACAAGTTTGACAGTTTTAACTAAGATGTGATTTTGGTACGGTGCAGGCGTGGAGCACGTTGGTGGGGACATGTTCGAGAGTGTTCCGAGTGGAGATGCCATTTTCATGAAGGTGAGTGGCCGGCCACTACTTATTTAAATAGAAAAAACCTGGCCTGAGCAAGTGAACAACTACTTGACCGATACCCATGAGTCTCTGATCTTTATTAGAGAAGTGGTGGGGAAAAAAAAACATATAATAATTTGTTAATGTGACTGATTAAAGTTAGAATCAAGGATTTAATTTTTATGGACGCGGGCAAATATTGTGTAGGAAATTGACTCATTCGGTATGAAGAGCAATGCTAGCCACACACACACGCGTAGGGATAGATGTCGCTGCCACAACGTGCGTGGGCCCCCCCACACCCACCGGTGGCTAGACCCCCTCAAGTATGAAAGTGTACTCACTAATGGTTTAAGCACAACGTGATAAAAGGTGAGATTATCAAGTCAATTGGAGCCAAAATGTCGAGGAGAGTTCCATAATTTGGGAGTGAGATTTTGAAGTAGTAAAAAATGGCATGCTTCAGACATTAATGATGGAGGAATTTCTTGTGTGTGCCATACATATATATGTGAAATTTATCTTAGTCACAAATTAGGAAAGTATGGAAAATTTGATAGATAAAAGAAAATTACAAAAGATGACTGTGTCTAGAGACAACAACGTCCCAACTAAACGTGAGAACAATGCATCACCATCGTATATATACTTGCTTATCTTATGTCAATTGTACTCCCTCTAGCGGAATTTGTTTACTGTACGCGAGTGACTAAATTCTGAAAGTGAGCTAAAACTTTTTCTTGTCACATATTCCTCCTTTGTTTTAGGCGGATAGGGGGTTAGGTCACGATTCTTTCATTAATATATATATCTCTGCTATTATTATGTAAATGTTCTGCCCATGGAATACGCAACTTCCAACTGTGTGCCATTCTTGGCTCATTACCTAACATCTAAAAAAACTACAATATAACTTTATTAAATTTACTAATATAGTCATTGAATGATTAAATTCTTAATACTTTTTTGAATCCATGAGTCTTACTTATCTAACTGAACTGTACGTGGTTGAATGTGAAAGTGTCTCTAATAATCGTTACAAAATACCTAATTAATGGACCCGGTCCACTACAGTACTGGTGCACCAAATCACTGTTTACGCTTTGATTCGCAATTAGTGATGCGGTCCATAATGATTTCTTGACATCATATATATTAGTCTAAAATCGCTCTTTGTCTTGTATTGATCCAAGGATAAAATACTTTTTCATACATGCTAAAAAAAGATGTACATTCTAAAATTTTTATAGTGGATTCTTCACGATTGGAGTGACGAGCACTGTTTGAAACTGCTGAAGAATTGCTGGAAAGCTTTGCCGGAGAACGGCAAGGTGATCCTCATGGAAAGCATACTCCCAGTGAACCCGGAGCCGACGACGGCAGCGCAGGGAGTTATCCACGTGGACCTCATCATGTTGGCTCACAACCCCGGAGGCAAAGAGAGAACGGAGAACGACTTCGACTCGTTGGCCAAGGGAGCCGGGTTCTCTAGCTCCAAGGTTATTTGTGGTTATGCCAACTCTTGGGTGCTTGAATTTTACAAATAAATGGACGGAGGACATGTAAGAGGGAATTAATGTTGTTATTTGGTTGATATGTGTATTTGTGTTTGCTGTGGTTTAATTAATTTGAGAGCTGTCCTTTATATTGTTTCAAGAATAAGAAATGAGGAATGGTGTTTGGTAGTTTTCATCACCATTGGCGAGAGTGTTTTGTATTCATTTGGTTTGGGAGTTTCGGCTAGAAAAAAAACATGCTATGATATCTCAATCAATTGTTAAACTTAAGCATTGCATAAAATCTATTAGGCGACTAATTTTACGAGTTATTCGACTTTCACCAGGCTTGGTTTCAGAGGCGCTTTGGGGTGGTGGTGGATTGATAGAGGGTTTGGTGGTTGTGCGTTTTCTTTTCTTTTCCTTTCTTTGTGTGTGTGTGTGGG
>BQKN01048883.1:0-15825 GCA_022839385.1 Asparagus kiusianus | reverse complement strand
AGAAGGGGGGCGGGGAAAATGAGAAGGGGGGGAAATGATCTCGAGGTGCTTAAATTCGGGCGCGGGTGCCCAAAAAATTTGGGCGCCCGCGCCCAAAAATTTTTGCCCGAAATCGTTTTTAGCGACGGCATTTCCGTCGCTAATATTCATTTAGCGACGGAATTTCCGTCGCTAAAAACTATTTAGCGACGAAACAAAATTCGTCGGGAAATATTTTAGCGACGGAAATTATCCGTCGCTAAAATATAATAATCCGTCGCTATACCTATTTTAGCGACGGATAAATAGCGACGGAAATTTCCGTCGCTAAAAATCATCATATAGCGACGGAATTTGCCGTCGCTATTGTTCCGTAGGTAGAAGATGATTTTCCAGTAGTGTATATCAAGTTTGATTACGGTAAAAGATTTGAGAAATCATCCGTAGCCCTCCATCATTTTAGTTAAATACTATTAAGCTTATAAATACTATGTTTGTTGGCATACGTCAAGGCATAACTATTCTATGGCTAAATAGTATTCATCTGTATATAAGATATAAGGATACCTTAAGTTGGTTATGCAATTTTGTTGGCATACGTCAAGAGTTTGCATAAGTTAAATTTAAGCCAGTCAAGAAATGATGGGTACAAACTTGACTAGCATTTTATGATTTGTTGGCATACGTCAAGGTCATAAAAGACTAGGGGTAAAATCATATCAAGAATTACAAGAGTGTAAAAGACAATAGTTGTCTACCAATTATTGAATGTGTCAATTTGTTGACATACGCCAAGGTTGATGCATTCAATGATAATTGGATCTTGATCCCACTTGAAAACAATGAGTTATTTTTCGATCATCTCTTATAAGGTTTTGAGGGACTCGAAAAATAGTGGGAGGCATAACTTAGATAAAAATAAACCAAATCTATTTTATGTATTGAACATCTGCTAAAATACCTTTTCTCTCTCTTTCAGGCCATTATGTCTGGTTTAAAACTCATATTGGAACAGAACAAGTTAACCGGTCCTAATTACAAAGACTGGTTGAGGAATGTTAAAATTGCCCTAACTTATGACAAAGTAGCATATGTCCTCACTGCGCCCGAACCTGTTCTAGGCCTAGAACCCACTATAGCGGAAACTGAAATCCGTAATACATAGGATAAAGATTGCTCACTTGCTCAATGCCTCACCATTGCCTCTATGGATTTGGTCCATCAGAGGCAACATGAGAATATGGATATCAGATCCATATTTCGTAATACAGAAGAACTATATGGCGAGCAACCGCGACAAATGAAGTACGCGGCGTCTAGGAATCTGTTCCAGACGAAAATAACTGTGGGATCTTCTGTTGGGGATCATGTCCTCAAAATGATCGCCTATGTTAATGAGCTTGAACTTTTGAACGTAGGACTAGATGCAAATAGATATACAGATATCATTCCGCAGTCCTTGACATCAGCATACTCCCGATTCATATCATAGTTTTTGATGATGGATCTGGAGCCCACTCTTCCTGCCTTGCTTAATTTGTTAAGACAGAAAGAAAGTTCTTTGAAAAAGGGACAAACACCAGCCTTGGCTATAGGGCAATCTTCTTCCTCTTTTGACAAATTGGTTGCTAAGAAAAAAGGAATGAAGAAAACTACTAAACCAAGGAAAGGTGTTAAGAAGGCTGTCAAGAAGGATAAAGGAAAGGCAAAAATGATGATAGCAGAATGCTTCCATTGTCATAAGTCAGGACATTGAAAAAGGAACTGCCCAGAATACCTAGCCTCACTCACCAAGAATAAGCAAGTTGTTACTTCATCTACATGTGTGTTTGTTACTCAGAATTGTTTTTCTATAAATCATACATCCTGGGTATTAGATACCGGATCAGGATCTCACATCTGTAATTTGTTACAGAGACTTAAAAGTTATAGAAAACTTAGAGCTGGAGAGATGACCATGCAAGTTGGTAATGGTGCAATAGTTGCAGCACTTGCAGTAGGGGATTTTCATCTTGCTTTACCAAATAGAAACGTTTTGATTTTAAATAGCTGTTATTTTGTACCAACTATAATGTATAATATAATATCCATATCTTTATTAGATAAAGATGGATATGTATTTAAGTTGGAGAACAATGTTATGAATATCATATTTAATCAAAAGTTGATTGCTTATGGAACATTGTGCAATGGCATCTATATTCTTAATCAAAACACAATTCTGAACACTCATCACACTAATAAAAGAAAGCACTCAGTTATGAATGACGCTTTCTTATGGCATTGCAGACTTGGTCACATTAATAAAGAAAGACTTGGCGAGCTTCATAAGCATGGATATTTAGATCCATTTGACTTTGAGTCTTATGAGACTTGCAAGTCTTGTCTTAAAGGTAAAATGACCAAGACTCCATTTAAAGGAACTGGAGTAAGAGTTACAGAACTCTTAGGACTGATACATAGTGATGTATGTGGTCCTATGTCTACAATGGCCAGAGGTGGCTACTCCTACTTTATTACTTTTACTGATGATTTTTCAAGGTTTGGACATGTGTTTTTGATGAAACACAAATCTGAAGCACTTGAGAAATTTATCGAGTACAAAAATGAAGTAGAGAACCAAACGAGCAAGAAAGTTAAAATTCTTCGATCGGATCGGGGAGGTGAATACTTGAGCTCAGAATTCTTAGGTATTTTAAAAGAGAATGGGATTCTCTCTCAGGTTACTCCACCCTTTACACCACAGCTTAACGGCATGTCAGAAAAAAGAAATCGTACCCTATTAGATATGGTACGTTCCATGATGAGTAACACTGAGTTACCTTTTTTATTCTGGGGGTATGCATTAGAAATAGCAACACACTTACTGAATAGGGTTCCAACTAAAACAGTGCCTAAACCTCCATATGAGATATGGAGTGGGAAGAAACCACATCTTAATTATATTAAGATTTGGGGATGTCATGCTTATGTAAAGAAGCAAGATCCCAAAAAGTTAGAGGCACGCTCAGTATTTTGCAAATTTGTAGGATATTCAAGGAATTCCATTGGATATCAATTCTACCACATCGATGAACAAAAGATAATTGTTTCTCGGCATGCCACCTTCTTAGAGAAGGGATTTCTTGAAAAAGAAATTAGTGGGAGCATGGTAGAACTGGAAGAAATTTCAGAGATACAAAATATTACTGATAAATTAGTGGAACCAACAAATTCAGTTATACCAGAAGAACCTCAACCACTCCACAGATATCCAAGGCAATCTCATGCACCTAAGACACAATATAATTTTTCAGTTGAAGGTGGCATGTTAGATCACGTCATAGATGATGACGAACCTTTAAGTTATCAGCAAGCCTCTCAGAATAGGGACAATTTTGCTTGGCATGATGCAATGAAATCTGAAATAGACTCTATGTACACCAACAAAGTATGGATATTAGACAATGCTCCTAAAGGGGTGATACCCATAGGTTGCAAATGGTTGTTTAAGAAAAAGTTGGGTGTAGATGGAAAAGTAGAGACTTTTAAAGCTAGACTGGTAGCTAAAGGTTTTCGTCAAAGACCTGGTTTGGACTACAGTGAAACTTTTTCTCCAGTGGCTATGCTCAAGTCTATTCGGATCCTACTTGCTATAGCTGCTCACTATGACTATGAGATCTGGCAAATGGATGTTAAAACTGTATTTCTAAATGGTGATTTAGAAGAGTGCATATATATGATGCAACCAGAGGGTTTTGTAGTCAGTGGGAGCAGTGGAAAAGCATGTAGATTGCTTAAATCCATTTATGGACTGAAGCAAGCATCACGGAGATGGAACATCTGTTTTGATGATGCTATCAAAGAGTTTGGTTTCATCAAAAATCCAGATGAACCATGTGTGTATAAAAGGATAATTGGGAGTATTATATCGTATCTTATTTTATATGTAGACGATATACTCTTAATCGGTAATGACATACCGTCATTACAAGCGGTTAAAATTTGGCTATCAAAAAGATTTTCCATGAAAGATTTAGGTGAAGCATCCTGTGTACTGGGTATTCAGATCTATAGAGATAGATCTAAAAGGATGTTAGGATTATCACAATCTAGATACATTGGCAAAGTGCTAAAACGGTTTAGCATGAAAAATTCCAAGAAAGGTTTTGTACCTGCATCTCCTGGAATCTCCCTCTCTAAAAAGATGTCTCCCCAGACTGATGAAGAGAGGAAACACATGAGTCTAATTCCTTATGCCTCGACAGTAGGATCGATCATGTATGCCATGTTATGTACTAGACCAGATATCGCTTACTCACTCAGTTTGCTAAGTAGATACCAATCTGATCATGGAGAAAAGCACTGGAAAGCGGTCAAGAATATACTTAAGTACCTTAAAAGGACTAAGGAGTTATTTTTGATATACGATAAAAGTGACATCCGAATGGAGGCTTTTTCCGATTCAAGCTTTCAGAGCGATATCGATGATAGTAAGTTTGTATCAGGATATATTTTCACCCTCACTAGAGGGGCTGTTAGCTGGAAAAGTTCCAAGCAGGATACAGTAGCAGACTTGACTATGGAAGCTGAATACATTGCAGCCAATGATGCAGCTAAAGAAGCTGTCTGGATGAGGAAGTTCCTTTTAGAGCTGGAAGTTGTTCCCACCATTAAAGATCCAGTACCTTTATACTATGATAATAATGCTGCAATAGCTCTGACAAAGGAACCTCGATCTCACCATAAGTCCAGACACATTCTGAGGAAGTATCACTTGATCAGGAAGATAGTTGATCGCCAGGAGATCAAGATTGAAAGAGTAGACACAAAAGATAATATAGCAGATCCATTCACAAAGGCAATTGCTCGTTCACAATTTGAGAAACTTGTTGAGCTATTGGGTATTATATACTATAATAATTAGCCTTAGTGCAAGTGGGAGTTTGTTAGATATAGGTACCCTGCAAGCAATTATTGTATATTATAACAGGACCTATATGTATATAACATCCTTGTTCAAAATGATAGTATGCTATTTTGGTCAGATTTATCTGATGTTCTAAAAATACAGATAATGTCCTTAGAATAAATACTAGACTATCAGACATTTCGGATAGTGATCGTAATGAAGAGATCTGATTAGTCGGTAACGTATATTCTAAAATGTTCCTAGTTGATGAAGTGTTGAGATAGGATATCATCACTTTGGTTAAGACTAGTGTATGCTCTATTTCTCCTTTTGAAGGAGATGATCAATCTCTTAGATCATTGATGTGAGACATCAAGATACAGTATACAGGTGACTCATTAGTAAATGAGTTGACTGAACGACTCGCCGAGAACATCTAGTTGGTAATATACTTAACTGTCAAATAGAAGTTCTCAAGTGATATAGTACATAGTAGTCTCTTGACCTGAGGTATGAGTGCAATATCTTATATGTCAGTAAAGATGTATTTAGACTTTTACCTAACCACAGTTCTTATTGAATTGTGCATAACGGTTCTTGTTGGGTACATCCCGAGACATAAGTAGATACTGAGATGCCAAGAAGGGATTCGTCTCTCCCAGTATAGGGGTTGATGTCATAAGATTGTTTGATATAACTATAGTCTAGAAATCCTTGGCCGAGGTAAATAAGATAAACTAAGTGTCAGTTTGATCTTATAGGTTATGAGTTTAATATCTACAAACACTAATTGAGCAAATAGGGCTTGACAGTTTTCCATACCCTAGGCTTAATAGTTTGACATGGTTTGACGAAGAGACCGGACTGTACAGCATTATCACTGAGTGGTCCTGATAAAATTGTGTAAGCATCTTGCAGATATTTATCACAACTTATACCCGGGTAGTCTTCATGTGTAGCTAGCACCTCTGTTGTACTTGTGGATATGATCCACTACTAAGTTCTTAAGTTGGGCCCTAGAGTCACACCAAGCGCGTACTTGAATCCTATGAAACACAATTTATAGAGTGATGCGTATGATTGATACGCATATATGATTTTATCGGATACACATAAACGGTTATGTATATCGATAAAATCGGAATGCTAAGTGCTTAGGAAATGAATTCTAGTATTTTTACTATAAAGTTAACTTTTAGTCAACTAGTTGACTTTTTGGTCAACAGTTGACTTGTGGTCAACTCATTGACTTTTTGGTTATATGATGACTTATTAATCAATGATTGGAAAATTACAAAATATCGTATTTATGAAATACAATATTGATTTGGTATTCTCATTTATGAAATACACATACCATGTATAATGAGTCATGAGATGAGTCATTTAGTGGTATGGTTTGAGCACATGGTTTATTAGCACATGGTTTTGAAATGTAATGATTCATAAGATGATTCATTGCATGACTCACTAGATTAATCACTAATATTTGATGATTCATTGCATGACTCATAGGATGAGTCATTCATGTCATGAACACATTCCACTCTATAAATATGAGCTCTCTTTCTTATGAAAAGACTAATGAAAAATTGGCTAAGTGGTTTTTTCCATAAGAGAATAAAAGAGAGCTCTCCTCTTACTAAACTTTAGTAATCTTTGAGCAAGAGGAAGTAGTAGGATTTTAAGAACCCGGGGGTGGATATCTTGCCTTGTGACTCAAGAAGACTCCCATTTTATCAAGCCCACTTGAAGACTTGGAGATCCACTACGAGGAGATTTTCTACTACAAGGAGCAAGAGCTAGGGGTTATTCGATCTTCCATCGAATCACGCTTCGAAAGTATGACTTTCTAACTCTTGTATGCTCTCTTTAATATAGGGATTATGTTAGATTTAATTAGGATGGTGCTATTATGCATTTCATGCTCCCTACATGCATAGCATAATTACACATATAATCTTCCGTTGCGTATTTTGCATGTATTTAGCATGAATTTCCTTCAATCTCGTCGCACCAAAGTCTCCACACCAATGAAGTGTCTCCTATTATCGTGAGCTCGGCACAAACACAAGAAATGACCCCTACCAAAGCTAGAACAACGAGTTACCTTTCTGCCAATACACTTCTTTCGATTATTATTGACTTCTAGGACTTTACACTAACGGGAACTGGTCGCGATCCAATAATACCTAGAATAATCACCAACTGCGGAAACTACAAAACGATTACCTCCTAATGATGCCTCCTTGGAAGGCCCCAAAATGCCTAACTGAACACCTCCTAAAAGAACCCTCGCTCGATGGATAGGAGTTCCAAACTCCACCTCGGTCTTGCTCATCCCAATGTGCTCAAAGGACTTCTATTTGCAGGTCAAAACACTCCTCAACAACCTATGCACGGCATCACCAATCAAATACCCCAGCACCAAACAACGCCACAATCTAGCCAAATCCAATGAAGTCGTCAGAGCTCTATCAATCACCGTGCTCCCAAGCAAATAGTATAAGTTACTCTTTCTGACGTCCTTCATCACAATCATAGACCCAAATATAACCTTCAAGCGTGTATCCGCCAAGGTCACTCTATAGCCTGCTGCCTCCAAAGCTCCAAGTGAAATGATGTTCTTCTTCAACTGAGGAATGAACCTCACTCCAACCAACTCCCGAATCACAACGTCACTCATCCTGATCCGAATGGTACCGATACCACCAATAGAGCATTTGTGATCATTCCCCATGAGCACGAAATCCCCTCTTTCCAACTCCTGAAAGCTGGAGAACCAATCCCTCCTAGGACAAATATGGTATGTAGCGTCCAAATCCAACATCCACTCTGTAGAGTAGGCAACACAAACTGACGGTAGTGCAGATAATGAGTAGCTCGAAGAATCCGAATCTGAATCGTTACCATTAGCTTTGACAACATTCACCTCTGAAGCCTGAACAGCTTTCCCTTTATTCTTCTCGGCTTGATCATTCAACTTTGGGCATTCAGCTTTCCAATGTCCATCTTCTTTACAAAAAGCATACTGATTCCTACGAATTCCAAGATGTGCCCCTCTAGACTGTGACCTTCTACCTCGGTTTAGACCATTTGCTCTTGCAACCAATGCCCCCACTACTGGCTTAATAGAAGTCTCCTTGTCCTTCTTTCTAAGTTGGTAATTCACTAATGTAGCGGTGACTTCACTATATGAAAGAGATGTCTTCCCATTAATAAGAGTAAGGACAAACGTCTCATATTCCTCGTCGGGCAAGGAACTCAATAATAGCAACGCCTTATCCTCATCTTCAACAATGATATCTATATTCGTCAAATCTGCAAGAAGCTTCATGTAGTGGTTCATGTGATCACTAATGGATGTCCCATTCTTCAATTGGAAGCGATAAAGCCTCCTCTTCAAATGCAAGCGGTTTTCGACGCTCTTCGTCAAGTACTTTCTCTCTAGGACTTCCCAAATCTTCTTAGTTGAAGTCTCATTCATCACATCATATTTTAGATCTTGAGTGAGATAAGACCTAATCACACCACACGCTGTCCGATTCATCTTTTTCCAAACCTTCTCATCAATTTTATCCGGTTTTCCGTCCAACTCCAACGTATCTTCCAAATTCTGCGCATTGAGCGCATCCAAGACTTCGCATCGCCAAAGTCCAAAATTTTTAGTGCCATTAAACTTCTCCACGTCAATCTTCATCGAGTGGATACTCAAACTTTGGAGAGTCTTCACACCTGAAGAACCACCCTCAACTCCCTCTTTCTCGGCCATAATCCTTAACACACCAACAACCAATGCGAAAACAAACGAAGAATAGATCCAAAACTGAGAAAAGAAAGAAGCTTTACCAAAAAGATCCCACCTTTCTCACCAACTGAAATCCTAGACGAGCTTTCCAAATCGATCTACTCCTCCAAATAGCCTAAGCGTAGCTCGAGCTCTGATACCAATTGTTGTGCTCTGATACCAATTGTTATACCGAACTGCGGTGTAGAGGAACCAAACCAAACGCCAATCAAAGAGGGCTAAAACCAACCAAATGTTAATGTACAAACAAAACACCAATTTTAACGTGGTTCGGCAATTGCCTACGTCCACGGGGCAAGAAGGGGATGGGGTTTTCCACTAATAGAGAAAAAGAGTATAACTTGAGATTACAATTCACTCAAAAGAACAAACTAATCTCACCAACAAAACTCTTAATCTCTCCAAATAAATCCTAATCAAATAGCCTCAGAAAATACCTCTTTTCTGTGCTCCAAAATCCCCAATTTGCTTCTCCAAAACCCTCAAAATCGTGTTCCTATTTATACCAAAACAGAAACCCAAACAGAATCCAAATAGGAACTCTAACTGTGCAGAAAACCTGTCGTAAGTCGACTTAACAGAGGTCACAAGTCGACTTGGCAGAGCGAAAAACGGCAACTGGAGAACAGATCGTAAGTCGACTTAACAGTCCCTATAAGTCGACTTGCCAGAGCCAAAAAACAACAATTCCAGAGCAGAACGTAAGTCGACTTATAGTCGGCTTACCATAAGTCGACTTATGCCTGTGCATGAGTCGACTTATGACACAGAATCTGCAAAAAACACACAAAAACTGGAATTTCCCAAATTTCTCCACACTATTAATGTAGACGGTAACTCAAACATAAAGTGATACTTGCGTAACTCTTCTTAGGTTTGAATCTTCTTATGGTGGATGAAACTTAGTGGGGACTAAAAAATTAATAGATCCAGTTTAGATTGCCAAAAATAAAAGATACAAGACAGATGAGTTATAAAAGTCTTGTGTCTTTTATAGAGTTAAAAAGTTTGAATACGAGTCTCTAACATGTTGCTCTCATAACAGCAAAATCCACTTAGCAGATGTGGATATTTCAGATGAGTTATACATCCTATATACAATACAATTGCCATAGGCAAGTGAGTTATAATAGCATTTTTTTATTCACATCGTTTAGGGTAAAATTTGATAGAAACCTTGCATCAAAGAAAAAATTATATTTAGAGCGTATGGCGAAATATATCATAATCTCTCTGCTCTAATTTTACAAAAAAATAATTTTTCATACTTTTAGTTTTACTTCTATGATACAGAGAATGAACTATAAAATTGAATACGAATATTAGATAATGTAAATTATGAGTAAAACCATAACTAAAAGTTAATGTGAATATGAGTCAAACCACAACTAAAAGTTTAATGAACATATTGCAAGTAAATTTAGATAAAAAATTTCTTTATGAATTGAATGATCACTCATCTTTTAAAGACTTTAAGATACTGATAAACATAGATGTTGTACTAGATTATTGTGTTTATAACTCACAAATAATAGATCATGTGGCCACAGTCTGGGTTGAAGGAAATAATGACAGTATTTCAGTTGAGAGAGAGATTCTTGAGTTTATGATCAGTCCCACAAAAAACTTTATTTTATTTTTATTTTTATTTTTATTTTATTTTATTAATTTAAATAATTATGATATTTAACCACGTTCATTGCACGTGCATCTCAACTAGTAGAGCTAATAAGACCCAGTTTAGATAGAAAAAATAAGTTTTGGTTTTTAAAGATTAAAATATGAGTCTTAAAAAACTGGTTCCACGAGTTCTCAAAATATTTGAAGTGGAAAACTTTAAGTTGATTGAAGAAGTTGGATTTTGACGCAACTATAATGTAGACGGTAACTCAAACATATATAAAGTGATACTTGCGTAACTCTTCTTATGTTTGAATCTTCTTATGGTGGATGAAACTTAGTGGGGACTAAAAAATTAATAGATCCAGTTTAGATTGCCAAAAATAAAAGATACAAGACAGAATTTTCGACAGGACTTCCTTCGAGAATGCAAGTTTGTCTTTTATTTATAGTACATGAACTAAACATGAAATTTTATTTAGGTTGGAAAACTCTTTTGTATTCAGACGTGCAAAACAACAAATATTTGACCATCCATCATAGTCCACATCCACGTTGTTTTCCAATAAAATTGACCAGGATTATGAATTGTTGGAAGAACAAATGTTTTTCAAACATCATGTGTTCAATGCGACCACCACCCCTATTTTTAATTAACTTGTTTCGTTACTACGGCATTCTTTTTGTGTTACAAAATCTATTAAGAAAAGGACTTCTTAGAATTTGAATATAGTTGAAACAACTGAATGTAGTTGAAACAACATATAGGACCAAACACACACTTAATATCTCAATATTAGACGAGAAAAGCTTTTGAAATACCGAACAAAATTTTTACGTTAAATTTAATGGAAATTTAACGCTACATGCAATTCCCAAAAGTCGGCCACCGCATCTCCCCAACGGAGGAAACAAAGACGCCGAACGCCCGAAAGAAAAAAAAAACCGACTCCCGCAAACTTAGAAAATCGAATTGAAAAAGAATAAGAAAAGAAAAGAAGCAACTCCTTAATTTTTCGCCTTCTCTTTTCCCCTTCTTCAATATTTTGGCTCCCAGATAAAAGAACCAATAGCTTGCTGCCTCTTCTGGTCGACGCCACCAACCACGGGCTGCCCGTACTCCTTCAAAAGCAAGTCGAGCCTCCACTCCGGCATCGCCTCGTAATCTGCGCGCGTGTACTTCGGGTAATGCAGCGGCATCCGAAAATACTCGTGCTCTTCCTTCCCACCTCGCCCCTGCTTCTGCTGCCCGTTCGCCGTTGGCCCGTTCATCTCTAGTAATCTCGAAACAAACTCCATCGATCAAACTCTTCCCTCTCCAAAACTTTTTTTTTTTTTTTTTTCTCTCTCTCTCCAAAGAGGGAGGGTCCGGGGTTTTTATAGGATAGAGGGAGGGAAGGCGGCGGGAGTCCGAATCGTAAGCAGAGCAGGAGTTATTATTAGGTGGGGGAGGGAGGCTAGGAAAGGATATCCTTGTCGTGGTATGGTTTGGATGGTTAATTTAAAATATAGTTGGCATCTACTTAACCCTTATTTCTGTTTTGCTCCGATGGTTCTCGAAGAGAGGAAAAGGATATTGATGTAATAATTTTGGACATCAAGAACGCGAGAACGAGGAACTTCGAGAAGCACCGCAATTGGGCCCACTGTTTGAACATTTTCATTCAAAAGTTGTGGTGGTCACCTTTTTTTTTTTTTAAATTTCGCCCTCTCTTTTTTTCATCTTGACGATAGCGTAATAACTACAAATTTATGGGGGAAAAGAAAAACGTGATGTCAACCTCCACGGCCAAATTAAAGCAGCTTATGATAGAACGTACTAAATGAGAACTTCTTGAAATACATGAGAGGCGGACTTCTATACTACTATGTAAAAAAACCAACTAATGGTAGTGCAAAGTTGGATGAGCGGTGGACAAATATTTCTTTTTCAATCGTAATTTAAAGGCTTAAAATATAATTTTACAATAATTGGTGTTTTCTCTTTTCTTTCCTTTTCTTTTTGCTTCTAGAATATTCTACATCATTCAATGTCATAAGAAAAAGAAGCCCACATAATTGAATGTTTTCTTCACATTTTATGTTGTAAAAAAGTAAAGTTCTATGCATATATCCATACCGTAATTATTTATATTAATACATAAAGAAAACTACTGGAGGATTTTAGGTTCAAAGATGCATTGCTTGACTGTTATCCTCTTTGCCTATCTATTAAATGCACTCACGCTATAAAAAGATGAAATTATCTTCATGTCTTCATATATATTTATTAATTCAGAATTAAAATGCTTTCATAGCACTTGCATTTGCATGTGTCAAAATTCTAGTAGTAAATATAATAGAAACAAAGGCAAAATAGCACTTAAATATATAGACTGCCTCAATTTGCACTTCATTTTGTTTCAAAAGCATTTATATATTCTAAGTTGTTAAACATTGGTGCATTTGTGCCGTTTTATTATACAAAGTGAAAATTTTCACTTGGATATTCTCATATGATACTTACATGTTACTTCATTTTAAGTTTTATATGAGAACATTCAGCTGAAATCTTCACATTTGCATAATAATGGGTATGAAAATGCTAATTTTAAACAACTTAGGACATATAAATGATATGAGCAAAAAATGAGAACGTCAAATTTTTAAGTGAGTGAAAATATGAGGTGTTTAAGTGTTATTTTAGCTTGAAATAAAAGAGAGTTAAAAAGAAGATGCCGTAGGATAAAAAAGTAAGAAATCTCCAATGTCATCCCAGCAATATATGAAGACGAATCTGCAAGCACCAAAGCTCACTAATAATATAACTTCCGCTCTAATACCACGCCCTGCACCTGTCCATCCGGCCCGGCCCGGCCCGGCCCGGAAATCTAGGCCTGGGCCTGGCAAAACCGGAGCACGGATCCGGACCCGGGCACCCCGGGCCGGGCCTGGGCCCGGACCCGGACCTAACCGGGCCGGGCTCCGGGCCAGCCCAGTTTTTTAATTTTTTTTCTTTTCTTTTTTGATAAAAAAATACTAAAAATTAGTTTAAATTTATTATATTTTATATAATTATGTATTAGTATATACTTATAAATTATTATGTAACTGTATATTACATATACATATATTATATGTAAATATATTATATATATTTATAAGTTATAACTTGAGAGAGAGAGAATCGCATAAGTAGTCATTGCCCGTTGGGCCAATGGGAAAAAAGTAGTCGTTGTAATATACATATATAAGAGAATGTATACTTATATATACTTATATAAGAGAGAGTATTCTTATATATACATATATACTATAAGAGAGTATACTTATATATACATATATACTATAAGAGAGAGTATATATATACATACATACATACATCATACATATATATATATAAGAGAGAGTATTCTTATATATACTTATATAAGAGAAAATATACTTATATATACTTATACATATATATATTTATATAAGAGAGAGTATACTTATATATACTTATATACTAAGAGAGAGTATATATATACACACATATTATATATATATAGAAATATATTATATATACATATATTATACATATTATATGTATTTATATATACATATATTATACATATATAACACATATAAAAAAAATCCGGGCCGGGCACCAAAGAGGCGGCCCAGGCCCGGCCCGGAGCCCGGACTTGGCCCGGGTTTCCGGGCCGAGGCCGGGCCGGGCCGGGCCGGGCCCAGGCCGACGGGCTTTTTGGACACCCCTGAGTGACGCCCCCACTAAGCCTTCTTGCTGGCAAAGCAGTTTTACTATTCAAGTTTATCCAATATTTTTTTTTAAAAAAACTGAAATTATGTTCATGTTCCATTTTTTCGGAATTGAGTCAAATACTAGTCACGCACATTGGATTAAGTGATATAAATGATTTGTTTTATTTTTTATGTTTTATTTTTTATATTTACTTTTTCTTCTCAATTTCAGTAGAAAAAGTTTGCCATACGAGTGTTTATTTAGTAGCCTAACAGGTATACGAAAGACGTCACTATTGGGCCTAAAACATGACATCTTCTAGTTGCTACCGGTTATTGGGACAATAGGCCCGACATTAATAGCTACCGGTTATGGCGCCAATATGGAAAATCTCTGCGAACATTCGATGAGAACAATCTCCATAGGCCAAAAAAATGGTTCTGATTATTTTTGAAGATAAAGAAGTGACTCAAGACATTCGACAAACAGTAATATTAGCCGCAGAGGTACAACATACTTACCCTGATGCTAGCAGTACAAGAGTTAGGAATGGAGGGTTGATAATGAATGAAGTTCAATGGAAATTGTCTCAACACGGTATGGTGAAAATGATGAGGACAAGAATATCAGTTTCTTTATTTAGTTATTTTCTATTTTTGTTAGGATTTTAAAATTTGAAATTTTAAATTTTGTTATAATATACTAAAGAAATAAAACAAGAGACAAGAGACAAGAGAAGAAGAAGAGAAATTGTAATCTTTTATTCCCATCATTCTATTTCCATACATCGTACTATTTATAGATACATGATGGAATACAAAAGGACATGAAATTAATAGTCCACATACAAAGTAATGTCCACATTCATTTTGTCTTTTAGATTTTCACAAAATGTCTCTTAGATTTCAACACTCCCCCTTGGACATTACTTCGAGATGTCAATGCCTCGTTAAAAACCTCGCTAGAAAAACCCAGTGGGATAAAAACTAGTCGAGGAAAAGAGTACACGACATTAGAAGTTTCTTGTTGCATTAGTTGCCTCATTAAAAACCTTTAACTAAGAAAACTCTGTGGGACAAAACTTAGCAAAGGGAAAAAGAGTACAACTATAGATCTTCGGGATCCAAACTTGTGTTGCATTAGTTGCCTCATTAAAAACCTTTAGCTAAGAAAATCCTGTGGGACAAAACTTAGCAAAAAGAAAAAAGAGTACAACTATAGTCCTTTAAGGCACAATCTTCGGGATTGCGTTGAAAATTCGCTCCCCCTGATGATGAAAATCTTCTGAGTCTATGCTAAGAAAAACCCAGTGGGATAAAACTTAGCGAAAAGAGGCAAATTATGATAATAGACCTTCAGGGTCCAATCTTCAGGATTGTTCTTTAAGAATTTGCTCTCTCTGAAGAAGATAGTCTTTCAAGTCTATGCATATTGTGAACATATTTCTCATAAGTTGATGTAGGCAGAGATTTAGTGAACAAATCTGCAAGATTGTCACTTGAGCGAACTTTTTCAATAGTGATTTCGCCATTCTTTTGGAGCTCATGTGGATAAAAGAATTTTGGCGTAATATGTTTTGTCATGGTTCCTTTTACATATCCACTGCTCATTTGTGCAACACAAGCTGCATTGTCCTAATAAAGGACAGTGGGGGGGAATATCATCTTTCGCTAGACCACACGAGCCACAAATATGTCGTATCAACGATCTTAATCATACACATTCTCGTGAGGCCTTATGTCACGCCCCGCTTCCTAAAATACCCGGGAATCGGGACGCGAGCAAGCCCGCGACGTATTAGAC
>BQKN01048881.1:0-21055 GCA_022839385.1 Asparagus kiusianus | reverse complement strand
CGGCAAGGATCTTGAAGAGTCGGCGGTCCACGGACATCGACGTCCCCGTCACAGGCCAACAACCCACGCAAGCGAGACCGTACCAAACCGGGCTCTCGTGTTTATTTTCGTTTAAGTTGTAATCTTTTGTTTTCATTTAAACTCTGTTGTAACGCTCAAAGTTGTAACAGATATCTCAAAAAAAGAGAACATCAATGAAAACAGCAACTTTTACCGGAAACAACGCCTTTGTGGGCGTGAGTTTTCGGCGGGCTCCTGGACTTTAATGCGTAAACTGGTGCGCGTAGTTGCCATGAACTCCTTATCCTGTTGAGGGTGGCGGCGACCCCCAGCATGTTGAGTCGTTCGGGGCTTCTTCATCAGGCCCAAACGTTCTTGAACTGGAGCTTTGGGAAGTGGACCGAGGCGCTCCAAAACCGACCTCCTTCTTCGGGACGGTCCTGCGGGATCTCTCGGAGCAGCTGTGGGGATTATCGGCGATTTAGGTTGATTCGCCAGCGGTTGAACTTTTACTGAAGGCTGCAATGGTTGCTCTTTAGCCTGAATCGCCGCTTCAGACTTCGGCCTCCATACTTGGCGGGTTGGTGGCGGCTTCTTAGCCATTTCCTTCTGCAGTTTTCTACGGGCTTCTTGGATTTGAGCCCGTGCCTGCGCTGACAGTGCACGGCGCTTGCGAATACGCTCCTCAAGCATCGAACGATTCTGTTTGACACGGATCCATTCCATCGTTGGCGGCTTGGAAGAGCTACCGTTCATCGGTTGTTGAGGCTGTTTGCCTCTCCTGTTCTTCAAATCCGCCTTGTAGCGGATTCCGTCAACGGACTCCATTGCCTTCACGAATTGTCGCGCCAGGCGTTGACGTCGCCTCTGGCGGGCTCTCTTTGAGAGAGTCACCACGCCCTCAGCGGCGGAAGAGTTTGCCAGAATAGATCTGGCCTGGTTGGAGGTTGGTGGAACCTCACCCGATGCAACTTTGGCATCAATCGGGGTGAGATCTTCGTTGTTATTCTCTACTTCTTCATACTAAAGAACTTTTCTCCTGGAGGAGAACTTCTTGGACTTGCGGGGGGAGGTGGATCCGGACGAGGATGACAGGTCCTCCTCGAACTTTTGCTGGTCGAATTCATACTCGACCTCCTCCTCGACTGGGATTGAGATCCGCGCCTACGACGCTTCGATCTCGGCAGCGAGATCGGTAGCTCCCACTGTGGTCGCTAGATTGTTCGCGAGAAAAATTACTTTCTTCATTGACATCATTTTTCTCTCGAGTAATTGTTTATCGATTACAAAAGATCCGGCCTTTTTATAAGATCCGGTTACAACGAAATCAAAGAAAAATAAAAATTACAACTTTCCTTTTTTGTGGAACAGATCGCAAGATCCTGTTTTACGGTCTCTTGCTTTTGTGGGTTCTTCGCCTGCGCCGGGGTTAATCCGTGGACCACCGGGCGATCTAGATCCAGTCGGATCTACACGGTATGACGGGTATTATTTTGTGAAGGAAATAATAGCCGGGGGGATTAATTCACCAAGGAAATAATCGCCCGAAGTAATCGAAATCGACCAAGCGAAATCGATACTCTTCTCGGGATCAAAGACCAAGCTTTGATCCGGAGGATAATCGTGTAGATCAGATCCGATCCCTCTCGAACTCCTGCCTTATTTGACGTGGATGATCGCCGAGCATCGGATCTGAAAGTTTGCAAGTCTTCAAGCTTCAAAAACTCAGAGGTTCAGATCTCAATTCAGCAGAGCTTCGCCTCTAAAAATTCTAACCTCCCAAAAATGAGCCCTCAAGTTCAATTTATAGGCTCTCAGATCTGTGCCTTGGCCTAGGTGGCCGAGGCACCGAGCCAACAAAAGGTGGACGAGGCACCGAGCCACCAAAAGGTGGCCGAGGCACCGATCCACCAAAAGGTGGTCGTAGGTTGATGGCGACACACTTTAGTGTTTAGCTGTTAGTTATGCTTATGTTGGAGCTCCACTATAGATTTTGTTAGACATTTGAGAGTATTGTTTTAGAAGTTGTAAAGGTTGTGTGCCTTATTTTCTTCTTGTCAGATATTTGTATTTGAGACTTATTGACCACTCCAGTTTATTTATTCCGACATTGACTATGTATTTCCATTTGTTGGATGATGAGATATTTATTTGATCACTATCATTTCATCAGCCCTTCGTGTATTATCTTTTACTTGATTTTGTACCTACACCTGTTATTGATTCTACTAGATAGATGTTAATTGTGATGGTGAAACTTGTTGTTGCACGGTGTGGTGCATGGCAGGTTTGACATTCTTGGTTTCACCTTGGACTGTAGCCTTGTGTGAACCCAGGGGCATCACAGTTAGTATCAGAGCTCTCGTTCCAGTATCCTTAGGATCATCCTGTGTCGAGTTGTGGAGCTAGGATAGAGTTTCTTAGGATTCATGTATAGAGTCCGCAAGGATTTCCTAGTATGAGTGAGGACGATATATGCGTATATCTCAAAAAATTGAGAAATTTTTTTTTATGACAATTATTTTTTCTTAGAGTATTTGTGAGAATACTGTATATTGTGAAAATCGTATAGTGATACGTTATGTATATATATATATATATATTGACTCATGAAACTCTTTTGTTATATGCTTAGATGTCAGAGTATGGTATGCCTCGTACCAAGCGATCTGGACAGGCTGAACCGCAGCAAACTCCACCCGAGCTATATCAGACACTATTTGAGCTGCAGTAGGCTCCCCAGTACCTAGTAGATCTTATAGCTCCCTTAGTCGCTAGGATAGCAGTAGTCGAGGAGTATTTGGCGAATCATATTGCTCACCCACCACCATCAGTAGCTGAAACCGCCATTTCTCAAGAAAATGGGGCGGCTAAGCTTCAGAAAGACAAGGAAGGGTACCCCGGAGACAAGGGTAAGTACAAGAGACATTGGTCTGAACCTCAGCAGCAGCAAGGCCCTCATAAGAAGAGACCCTAGCAGGATCAGAGAGCGCATCAGCAGCGTAAGTTTCAGGGATCTTGTTTTATCTGTCGCAAGGTCGGACACAAGGCATTAGAGTGCCGCAATGCACCAACAAGAGCTTAGAAGGGATACGGTCCGAATCAACGACAGCTGAGAGGCAGGTTCTAGCAGTTCAGGAGGTTCCACAGGGGCAGATTTTCCCATATTCTCCAGCACCAGTAGCAGAGAAGTCTTCATCCACCGGCAGAGTATATGCAGTAGTTCCGCATGGTAATGGAGCAAGCAGATCAGTTGTGGAGGGTACATCCCTAATAAATCCTTTTCCCGCCCGTATTCTTTTCGATTCGGGAGTTTCGTGTCCTTTCTCTTCGTACGCTTTTATGACTAGACTCCAAATTGTAGCTCAGCCTTTAGACATTCCATTATTGGTTTTCCATCCCTTTAGGTGGGGTATCGCTTCTGGAGAGCGTTTGTAGGATGTGTACTATTAATCTAGGTGAGTCGGAGTTTATCATAGATTTGATAGTGTTGTATATGTCCGAGTTCGATGTCATCCTTAGTATGGATTGGTTATCTTCCTACCATATTAGTATTGACTGTTTTGCGAAGACAGTCAAGTTACGAGCGTCCGATGGGTCCGAGATGATTGTAGCTACCTCTCAGGGCAACCAGTTTGAGGAGTCGTTTCTGGCATACATCGAGGAGGTGATGCGACGGGATCAGGGTGCTGAGTTATTGGAGACTAGAGTTGTCTCAGATTATCAGGATGTCTTTCAGGACATACCTGGGTTATCTCCTGTGAGAGAGGTCGAGTTCTGTATTGAGTTGCAGCCAGGCACAGCCCCGATATCCCACGCACCCTATCGCATGGCACCAACTGAGATGAGGGAGCTGCAAACCCAGTTGGACGAGTTGTTAGCTCAGGGTTTTATTCGCTGGAGTCATTCTCTATGGGGCGCACCGGTCCTCTTCGTGAAGAAGAAGGATGGTAGTATGAAATTATGCATAGATTATAGAGAGTTAAACAAGGTCACTATCCGGAATAGGTACCCACTACCTAGGATTGATGACTTTTTTGACCAGTTGCAGGGAGCGCAGTATTTCTCAAAGATTGATCTTCGTTCTGGCTATCATCAGCTGCGGGTTCGGGAGATGGATATTCCCAAGACCACCTTTCTTACTCGATATGGATCCTTCGAGTTCTTGGTCATGCCATTTGGGCTAACCAATACACCCGCGGTATTCATGGATTTGATGAACCGGGTTTTCCGTCCTTTCTTAGATCAGTTTGTGATCGTCTTCATCGATGATATACTCATTTACTCGAGATCAGAGGCAGAGCACGAGGAGCATCTACGGATGGCGTTGAGGACCCTTCAGGAGCACCAGTTGTATGCTAAATTCAGCAAGTGTGAGTTCTGGCTTTCAGAAGTCAGATTCCTTGGCCATATTATCAGTCGAGAGGGTATAGCAGTGGATCCGGCTAAGGTCGCAGCAGTCCTTGATTGGGAGCCACCGAAGATGGTAACAGAGATTCACAGCTTTTTGGGTTTAGCTGGGTATTACAGGAAGTTCATTCAGGACATCTCGAAGATTGCGATGCCAATTACACGCCTTACGAAGAAGGGTGTACAATTCATATGGAGCATGGAGTGTCAGAAGGCCTTTGATATTTTGAAGGCTAAATTAACTACAGCGCCAGTTCAGATTATTCCGAGCAGTGACAGGACATTCGTTGTGTATATAGATGCATCGTTGGCAGGCTTAGGAGGCGTATTGATGCAGACTCAGAGGGTAGTAGCCTATATCTCACGGTAGTTAAGGGTGCATGAGCAGAACTATCCCACTCATGACCTGGAGTTAGCAGCAGTGGTGTTTGCACTGAAGTCATGGAGGCATTACTTGTATGGAGTGCAGTTTGAGCTATTCACAGACCATCAGAGTCTGAAGTATCTCTTTTCTCAGAAGGAACTCAACCAGAGGCAGTGGAGGTGGATCGAGTTTATCAAGGACTACGAGTTCGCGATTCAGTATCATCCAGGGAAGGCGAACGTCGTAGCAGATGCTTTGAGCAGGAAGCGCCGACATCGGGTTGCAGCTTTGAGGTGTTCATTAAACAGAGATCTTATCACTCTTAGCCAGTTTGATTTTAGACCCGAGATTGGAGAAACCAGTGCATTCTTAGGAGCTGTATCTGTGCAGCCAGCTTGGAATGACAGAGTTGTCAGGGCTCAGTTGGGAGACCCTTGGATTCAAATCCGAAAGGGGGAGATTTCCAAGGAGCCTAAGGTTGATTGGACCATCGGAGCAGATGGAGGTCTACGGATGAAGGGTAGATTGGTTATGCTAGCCAGTGCAGAGTTAAAGAGGGAGTTATTTGATGAGGCGCACCGTACTCGGTACACAGTACATCCAGGGACTACCAATATGTACAAAGACCTGAAGAGGCGTTTCTGGTGGAGTGGTATGCGGAGAGAGATTGCAGACTATGTGGCTAGATGTTTTACCTGTCAGCAGGTGAAGGCAGAGCATCAGAGACTGGCAGGGACACTCCAGCCTTTACCCTTTCCAGAGTGGAAGTGGGCAGACATTTCTATGAATTTTATTGTGGGGTTGCCGAAGTCGAAGAAGGGGAATGATTCTGTTTGGGTGATAGTGGACCGATTGACGAAGTCAGCACATTTCATTCCGGTGAGGACCACTTATACAGCCGAGACTTATGCGAGGATCTTCATTCGGGAGATAATTCGACTTCACGGAGTACCGGACACGATCGTGTCGGATCGAGGATCGGTTTTCACTTCACATTTTTGGAGGAGTTTCCAGGACTCATTTGGCAGCACGCTATCCTATAGCAGTGTATTTTACCCCCAGACGGATGGCCAGACGGAGAGGGTGAATCAGGTATTGGAGGACATGTTGCGGGCATGTGTCATTGACTTCCAAGGTAGTTGGGAGGACCATATTCCACTAGTAGAGTTCGCTTATAACAATAGTTTTCAAGCGACGATCGGTATGGCCCCGTATGAAGCATTGTACGGGAGGCCTTGTAGGTCACCGATATGTTGGGCCGAGCCGGAGGATAGCTTGATGCTTGGGCCAGAGCTAGTGAGGCAGACTACTGAGAAGGTAGCTTTGACCAGGGAGCGGATTCTAGCCGCTCAGAGTCGACAGAAGAGCTATACAGATAAGAGGCGGAGACCCCTAGAGTTTCAGATTGGAGATTTGGTTATGCTTAAGGTATCGCCTATGAAAGGCGTGCAGCGATTCAGGAGGCGAGGGAAGCTTGCACCGAGATATATTGGGCCTTTTCATATTCTAGAGCGCATTGGAGCTGTGTCATACAGACTAGATCTTCCAGCATCTATGTCTAGTATACACAACGTGTTTCATATTTCTATGCTCAAGAAGCACTTGCATGATGAGGAGCAGCATCGAGTATTGGATGCACCGGAGATCGAGCTTCAGGATGACTTGTCCACTACTGAGATTTCGGTTTGTATACTTGCCACTATTGAGATTCCGGTTTGTATACTTGCCAGGGAGGACAAGAGACTCAGGAATAAGGTGATTCCCTTAGTGAAAGTTCAGTGGAACCGAGGAGGCATTGAGGAGATTTCTTGGGAGCGCGAAGAGGACATGCGTGCGACTACCCACATTTGGTTGAACAGGTAAATTAAAATTTTTATGATGTGTATCTTGTATGATGTTTATATCTCTGGTTATATTTACATTTAACACTAGAATGGGAATATTTGCGCTTAATTCTTAATCTTTCAGAACACATGGTATATATATGGGGGGTTCCTTGTTTGGATTTTTTGCCCGATGTACTAGTTCCACTAGATTAGGATTTGAGTGGGAATATTACCATTTTAGATCGTTAAGTATAAATATCTCTATATGTTTATCTGGAAGTTCATGTTGTGAGATGCGTATGGTTTCCGAATTTCGAGGACGAAATTCTTCTAAGGGGGAAGAATGTAGAACCCCATAATTTTTATAATGTTTATATGTGAATTATTAGTAATAAATAATTCTTTTATGATAAATAGCTTGAGGTCATTGATGTACATGATAACAAGTTATTTGAGATGATATGAGAGTATGGGTGTAGAGCTTTGTGCGTTGGTTTTGCAAATTAGCAAAACATGCAAGAAAACTAAATTTTTCCAGATCAGTCGACACATCAGTCGACTGACTGTATCGGTCGACACATCAGTCGACTGATATGCTGATTTCCAGTTTTTATAGGTTTTGGGTCTGTTTTGTTTTGGTTCGGGTTTGGGTCGGGTTTAACTGTTCGTATATATTCCCCTTCACCCGAAATCATCCCCTCTCCTCTTCAGATCAGAGAAACCCTATCCCCCTCTCTCCTCTCTCAAACCCTAGGGTAGTTCTTGGTGATTTTGGGGCGAAATCGGAGGATTTTCGGCGGGATTTTTAGTTTGCAGCGAAAGGAATCACTCCCCCTCAGATCCAAGAGCTCTTCATAACCTCAGAGGCGAGTAACATCTCGCCCAACCTTATCCCATTCTTTTTAGACGTTTTCAAATGGTTTTATTGAGATTTCTTTGGCCTAAAACGTATTTTGTGTACAAAGATTGGATTTTTATTGCATATAACATGAAGATATGCAAATTTCAGTTTGATAAACAACCTACTAATGTTTTGTGAATTTAATATCCAGATCTGAAATGTTTTATAAGAGATTTAACATGGGTTTTGTTTTAAAAAGGATTTTTTTTAAAACATAAATACACATGTTTACAGTTTTGTTTATGTATTTTGTACATGAAAGTTATGTTTCAGTTAGTTCATACATGTTAATATACGTATGGTACATGCCTGGGATTGATGGGGATGCGTTTAAAACAATTTTGAGATGAATAACAACCTGTGCAGAGTTTCTGCAGGCCATCAGTCGACCGACGGGCTGAAATTTCAGCGTCAGTCGACTGATCAGTCGCCTGACGAGCTGTTTGTGTTTTCTCAGTTCCTCAGTCGACAGATCAGTCGACTGGTGAGCTGAGACTGTATTGCCTGTGCATTTTCGGTCGACGCATGAGTCGACTGACGTCATCAGTCGACATACCAGTCGACTGATGAGGTGTTTTACAGATTTTTGGTCTGTTTGAGTTGCCTTTCTGGATCGCCTCGATAACCTGACACTAGTTCACCATGTAAATGAATTCATCTGTACATGTGGGTTGACTTTTGACACAAGTTTAGATATGTACATCGAGATGCGTGCGAGTTTAGATTTGGTGTATCTTTCCGCATATACTTTACACAGTTACACAGTCCTCGTGTTGGACTATAATCCCTTAAAGTCCTCGTGTTGGACTATAATCCCTTAAAGTCCTCGTGTTGGACTATAATCCCTAAAGTCCTCGTGTTGGACTATAATCCCTAAAGTCCTCGTGTTGGACTATAATCCCTTAAAGTCCTTGTGTTGGACTATAATCCCTAAAGTCCTCGTGTTAGACTATAATCCACTTCAGTCCTCGTGTTGGACATTTGCCACTTACTCCATGTGTTTGGAAACCACGGTACTTAGTTCCTATATCGGACATATTTCTTAACCCTGTATACGACTTGCTCATAGGAGTTTATGACATGACACTTATGTAGACTATACCATGATTACATGATACTCGTGTAGGCTATGATATGACACGGTATTCATGCTCTGAGATTTTGTTATATTTCTTTTATTATTGTTTCTGTACTAGGACCTCGGGTTTGGTGTTTAGGGATTTACAATTTGATATACAAGGTATATACATGAGGGTTTCCTTGTTTGGATTATTTCGCTCGACGTACCTATGCTCGTGTTGTAAATTTCTAAATACTAAAATCCTCTTTAGTAAGATCAATGATTTTAGATTTATTATGTATTATCTGTATTCTCATATACAACGAGCCCTATTCCCTTGGGGTTGGTTGTGATGTTGCTCGCTAGCGCTTTGACACTCGTTGTCCCTCCCCATTTCAGGTAACGAGCCAGGAGCCCGGAGAGTCGCAGGTTGATGGCGACACACTTTAGTGTTTAGCTGTTAGTTATGCTTATGTTGGAGCTCTACTATAGATTTTGTTAGACATTTGAGAGTATTATTTTAGAAGTTGTAAAGGCTGTGTGCCTTATTTTCTTCTTGTCAGATATTTGTATTTGAGACTTGTTGACCACTCCAGTTTATTTATTCAGACATTGACTATGTATTTTCATTTGTTGGATGATGAGATATTTATTTAATCACTATCATTTCATTAGCCCTTCGTGTATTATATTTTACTTGCTTTTGTACCTACACCTGTTATTGATTCTACTAGATAGATGTTAATTGTGATGGTGAAACTTGTTATTGCACGGTGTGGTGCATGGCAGGTTTGACATTCTTGGTTTCACCTTGGACTGTAGCCTTGTGTGAACCCAGGGGCGTCACACTTAATCAGTGAGATTCAAGAGATGTTGGTCACTCGTAGAACCATCTGCTCAAATAGGTTCTCTATCGTTCAAGACCCAGCATAGGCTCAAATTCTCTCGAGCCCCTATTTCTCTTCAGTAGTGAGTAGACCTGGCTTTAGCACATCTTTCATGATCTTGGGACAAGCCAAGTAAGACAACATAGGGTCGGCCCTGAAGATCCACATAAAATTTTCTTTCTAGTCCTTGTTCGAGTTAGGGGCATTCGACATGACTTTGAAGCCACCCAAGTTCTAGAAGTAATAATGACTCTCCTTCTTCCTCATCTTGATGCTAAGGAGGTGGCTAAGTATACGCAGAGATGGATTGACTCCAAACCAATGGCAAATCACCATGAACCCCACCAATGTGGCGATAGAGTTCGGATTGATTTGCAAGGAAGACACCCCTAAAGCCTTAAAAACATGGCGGAGGAATGGGCAAAGTAGTAGTCAGAGTCCGTGCTCCAAATGCCTCAAGTAGATCGGAACCATCATGCCACTATGCTCATACACAATATGAGCCATCTCTAGCATCAACAAGGTGAAAGATCGAGGAATATCATTGCAGTCATAGTAGGCCTCGAGCTCTATTACGGAATGCTTCAAATAGAATGACCTGAGGAGGTCAATCCTTATCTTGTTGCGGGTGACGGTGGAAGCAACAGAAGCCATCAGAGATCGTTGGAGTAGTTGTTGGAACTCGCTTGAAGCAAAGAGCTAGGGTTCAGAATTCAGAGTTCAGAGAGTTTGTAAATGGAGCCTCCCTGAAGAATCGAGATATATATAGGCTCAAAGACGGACACATGCCAAGATCGTAATGACCTACTCGATCAAAGATAGACTGCTAAGATCGACCTCGAAAGTTGAACAGACCACATAGAATCAAAGCGTTGTCCTTCGGTTGACACGCCATCTAGCTCAAGAAATGAGGCGATGATGGTGCATGATCTCACATGACATTAGAAGATCACATCAATAGTGACCCAATGCTTTCTTGTTAAATACGCCTTGGGTATCACCAACCATCAACTATTCAAATTTCACTCAAACTACAAATTCTAATCGGACTCAGCTAGTCGAGTTCAAATGAAAGGGTTACTGCTATAACATGCAAATAGTTTAAGTACTGATCTCATTAAAAGGCCGACACATGTCTCACCTTGTGCTTAAATAGCCATACTTAAAGAAGGACAACTCGAGCGACTCCAACAGTGGGCCCAATAGGCAAACAACTTGTAAAGACAACTAAAAAGACGATACTTGTCAACCTACCCATGGGATCAAGATGAGAAGCATCCTCACTCGGCTACCATTCTAGTCGACTTCACTCCCTATTGGCATTCGGCCCTACCAAGCTGACAACTTACAAGGGTGACTAAAAAGACAGTGTTTGTTAGCCTCCAGTAAGACAAATAGAAAGGCAGTGAATCCTCGAGCCCCCCGCAAACAGTCAATCGCCAGGACCTTAAATACAGGATAAGAATATAACCTTAACAACCAACGCATAACCTTAACAGCAACCCGTAACATTAACAACCAACACGTATAACCTTAACAACCAACACGTATAACCATAACAACCAATCTGTAACCTTAAAAACTAACACGTAACTTTAACAAGCAACCCGTAACCTTAACAACCAACGCTTAACCTTAACAACCAACCCGTAACCTTAACAACCAACAAGTATAACCTTAACAACCAACACTTAATCTTAACAATCAACGCGTAACATTAACAGCAACCCGTAACCTTAACAACCAACATGTATAACCTTAACAACCAACACTTAACTTTAACAACAACCCGTAACCTTAACAACAACACGTAAATCGCTTTGCTTTTGATAATTTCATCATCCCATCATCGCCCATAAGAGAGATAAAGGATATTATCCATGGACACTATCCACTTTGAAATCATCACATACAGCATAAATCATCAGGTTACGGGCTTTATGCTTTCTTTATGCTTGGACGATGAAAGCATAAAGACCCATTTACAATAAAATCGCTGATGATTTCATCGTCCCATCAACGAAAAATAAAAATAAAAATACAAAAATACAAAAATACAAAAAAAATGGGTTCGATCGCGATTGGGCTCCAAAACCCAGCCTCCATCATCGCTCAACGACATTTCTCAAGCCCCAAACTCTCCTCTTATCAACCCATCGCAGAATCTACTACAAACATCCGAACCCGCATCTGTGTCGGTTTCGTCAACAACCTATCGAATCGCCCGAATCTTCTTCGCCCACTTCTCACCGACGTCGGTGACGAAAGCAACGGTACCCCCGAAGCCAAAACTGAAACTGAAGCTAGAAAAATAAAATCAAATAATGGAAGAGAGATCTGGGGAGGCTTTGTATCTGGGCTTCCCTCTCTACGTGGGGTCCACTTGCGGAGTTGCGCTGTGGTTGGGGGCGTCGGAGAAGTAGGAGGTGATGTGGTTGGCGCAGTTGAGGAGGGAGGAGGTGGATGAGGTAGAGCCCACGCTCGTCGGACTTGAGCTCGCGGACACCGTAGGGGATGACGGCAGTCGGGGAGGTAGAGCGCGCGCTCGTCGGACTTGAGCTCGCGGGCGCCGCAGGGGATGACGGCAGTCGGGGACAGGGACATCAGGAAGAAGCACTGGAGGGGGAGGAGGTGATCAATGCCCATAAGAGAGATAAAAGGATATTATAGTCTTTACCTGTGTAAAATTCTTGGGCTTTGTGTTTTGGTGGCTTAGTGCATAGTTATTACGAATTTGGGGGTTTTGAGAGCATTGAAAAAGTCTTGAGGGGAGGAAGCACATTTTCTTATGTTTTCGGGGCCGGAAGCATTTTTCCCTTTAAAATGGGAGAAGGTGGAAAGGGTTGAAGCCGACCAAAATAAGGAGGGTAATTAAAGTTTATAGAGATGACGGGTAAGAGAAACATATTTCATTTAATGAACCCAAGTTGTGAGAAGCGTGTGGAACTTGTGGAGAACGAATGTGATTAAACAGCACAGAACAGTTTTCGATTAATTGATTTGGCTTTGAAGAGAGCAGAGGAAATAGCTAATTTAATTGAACCATACTCATTCGTGCGGTCTACTAGCACATAAAAGAATACATGGTAGCAAAAAAGCGAAGGAATTTCAAAGAAAAAAAGTTCCATTTAGATCAGCAACCAAATTAGAATTTCAACCACCGCATTCAAACCAGAGAAATCAGATCAATCCATGTGGGTACAGACTTTAAGCTTGTATACTTGTTAAGTACAGATGTGTTATATTGTGAAATGCGAAGTGTAATATTAAAATAATCATTTCGAAATTGGTGTTGGTTTTTGAGACGTAGAATATAAATTTATTATTACTGACTATTATTATTATTGTTGTTGTTGTTTTTGTTGTTATTATTATTATTATCGGAAGAATATATCCTCATATAACATAACAAAATTTATTTATAAATTTCAGGATTGCATATTTAGAAGAGGGGGTTTTTGCTTAGAAACCTAAAGTTTGACTTTGATTTATCAAAAAACCCACTTTACTTCTACTCGTACCCCTAAACCCAAATCCCAAAGTTTTGTTGTTAAAAAACGGTTTTGAAGAATATAATATTTTTATACTTTATATCTATACAAAAAAATAAGCAATCCCTAAACTGTCATTTGTTGCGCGCAGCGGAAATTTCGGCAGCACTTTGGCAGCACCTCGGCACAACAATAGTGTTAGATTGCAATAAGAATTCTTGTTTCTCAAAAGGAACAAGAATCTGAAGCCTAATATCCCATCAAAGTGGGATACTAGCTCTTCCTCTCATCAGCTCTAGGACTGCTCGTCGAGGGAACCTAAAAGCTATTACAAATCACACAAATAGCGAGACAACCAATTTTATGTGGTTCGATAAATTGCCTACGTCCACGGGGCAAGGAGGGGGGAGATCTACTAATAGAGGGAGAGATTACAACTATGTTTTACAATTACTCACAACCTAAACCCTCAAACAATATCTCTCAAATCCCTCATAATATCTCTCTACAAAAGGGATGCACAAAAAAACCTTGCGCTCAAAATCAGCCGCCAAAAAGAATCACCGTAGCCGCACAAACCTCTCTGCTATTCTCCTGCAGCCGAAACCAATTAACCTCCTTCGCACTTCCGAAAAAAGAGTACCCGCAACCACAAAACAATCTCCTGCAGCAGCTCTCTCCACTCTGCCTTAGCACAAAGCCCTAGAAACCCTATTCTATTTATAGGGTGAAGTGCAGGGCCCAAAACCAAAAATCGCAGCATGCTCACGAACCTGCTCACGAATTCACCTCGTGGTCCCCACAAATGCGTATCTTCACGTGTTTTTTCTTTGATCCGTGCTCATGAAAGTGGGTGGCCCCCACTCCACGTGCTCCACAATTCTCCATCTCGGTGAAGTTTCTTCCAAAACCGAGCCGACACCAAAGCAACCAAATGTCCCACTTGTTGTGTCCAGTACGTCGTGAAACAATTCACGACAACAGACTCAATCCACAACAAGTCAGGAACCCGAACGAGAGTCCAAACAATCTCATCCCCATCAAAATCAATTAATCCAAACCGGCTGCATCTGAAAAACTGCCTACATATCCTCTTGCCCAAGGAATCAAGCCGAATGTAGTTCACCAAATGGCCGCGGCCTCAACAATCACGAATGTGCAATAAGTTTCGATAATGATCAAACTTGTTGCTCGGAACCACCTTAGTGAGCATATCCGTCGGATTATCCTTCGTGTGGACTTTCATAATTTCCACATCGCCATCTTCAAGAACATCCCGAACGAAGTGATAACGAATATCAATGTGCTTCGTCCGCGTATGAAAAACCTGATTCTTCGCCAAATAGATAGCACTCATGCTATCACAATGAATAGTAACGGACCTCTATGATATAACAAGTTCCTCCAAAAGTCCTCGAAGCCAAATAGCCTCCTTCACAGCCTCCGTAACTGCCATATACTCTGTCTCCGTCGTAGACAAAGCCACCGTAGACTGTAAGGTGCATCTCCAACACACCGATGCACGGGTCAAAGTGAACACATATCCCGTAATAGACCGGCGCTTATCCAAATCCCCGATATAATCCGAATCAACATGACCAATACATAACTGCCCACCTGTAGTGTCCCGCTCATAAACCAAACCAACATTGAGCGTACCTCTAATGTATCTCAAAATCCATTTCACGGTGTCCCAATGACCCACTCTTGGATCGTGCATGTATCTCGATACCATGCTTACTGCCTGTGACAAATCTGGTCTCGTACATACCATTGCATACATCAAGCTCACAACCGTGCTCGCATATGGAGTCTTCGACATCTACTCATGATCTTCAACTGATTTCGGTAAAAGACTAACTGAAAGCTTCAAATGGGCTCCCAAAGGTACACCAACTGGCTTCGTATCCATACTAACATGTAATCGCTGTAGAACCTTCTTCAAATAAGTCACCTGTGTCAAACAAATTCTGCCCTTCTTCTTGCCTCTGTCGATCTCCATCCCTAAAATGCGCTTCGCCTCGCCCAAGTCCTTCATCTCAAACTCATCTGAAAGATGAACTTATAACTCATCTATAGCTGACCTGGAAATAGAGGCAACCAACATGTCATCGACATAGAGCAACAAATAAATATACGCACCTCCTTTCAATTTGCGAAAAGTGTACGAATGACCAATCATAAAACCATCGAATCGCCTATACCACTATCGAGGAGACTGTTTCAAACCGTATAGCGATTTTTTCAATCTGCAAACCAATTTTTTCTTCCCTGCAGCTCGGAATCCCAATGGCTGAGTCATATAAATTTTTTCATCAAGATCACCATAAAGAAATATTGTCTTTACATCCAACTGATCTAACTCCAAACCATACTGTGCCACCAAAGCTAGCAAAATCTGAATCAAAGAATGCTTCACCACCGGAAATAAAACCTCATTATAGTTAATACCTTCCTCTTGTGCATAGCCCTTCGCAACTAACCTAGCTTTGAACCTCAATGGAGTGCCCTCAATGCCCTCCTTCTTCGTGTATACCCACTTGCAACCAATCGCCTTCCATCCCTTTGGAATCTCAACAAGCTCCCATGTATCGTTCTTATGAAAAGACTCCATCTCCTCCTGATAGCTACCTACCATGAATCAGCCTCCGAACTCTGCTCGGCCTTTCTGAATGTATTAGGTACCAACTCATCAATACTCTCCACCGGAAGTGCATACGCAACTGTGTCGGCATACCGTGCTGGCATCTGTATGTTTCTCCTCTGTCTCCAAACCGCAATAGATTCCTGAACCTGAGCAGTCGGTTCCTGATCCTACACATCTGTACTCATATCCTCCATGTTACCGTCGTGCTCGCCTGGCGTCACCTCAGTCGGTACCTGCATGGATACTGTACCATCTGGACAATATGGAGCTGTATCGATCTCCAACACATGTGATATCTCCTCTGTCGGGTCGCTCTCCACCTGATGAGAGCTAAAAAGCTTCAAGATAGAAGCCTCATCAAATGTGACGTCCCTACTCAGCACAATCTTCTTATCAACTGGATCCCAAAGCTTGTATCCCTTGACACCACGCTTGAATCCTACAAATATGGCATTCCTAGCACGAGGTTCTAATTTATCTATTCTCACATAATAAAATGCAGGGCACCCAAATACCTTGAGCTGGTCATAATCGTGTGCTGGCTCTCCTAACCACATCTCCATATGGGGTTTTCCCCTTAATCGCAGATGAAGGCAGCCTATTAATGAGGTGGCTCGCATATGTAAGTGCCTCAGCCCAAAAGATCTTCTCCAAACCACTCTGTGACAATAAGCATCGGATCTTCTCTAGTAAAGACCGATTCAACCTCTCTGTCACCCCATTTTGCTACGGTGTATGACTAACTGTAAAGTGTCTCTCTATGCCCTCGTCTCGACATAGCTACAGAAAGAAGTCTGAAGTATATTCACCAACGTTGTCGGATCGCAACGTCTTGATCTATCTCCCAGTTTGCAGTTCTAATCTCTTCTTCCACTCTACGAATATATCTAGGACTTCACTCTTCTTCATCATGGTGTACACCCAACAACACCTAGAATAGTCATCTATAAAAGTGACGAATCAATGTCTACCACTAAGTGATGTAGTCTTGGTGGGACCCCAAACATCTGTGTGCACGTAGTCCAGAATGCCCCTCATCTGATGAATGGCAGTCTCGAACTTCACCTTCGTCTTCTTGCCAAGAACACAGTGCTCACAGAACTCAATCTTCCCACTCTTTGCTCCCTTCAATAGCCTCTGCTTGCATAATGCTTGCAGTGACTTTTTACCTGTGTGCCCCAACCTATAGTACCAAAGTCTGCTCATGTCCTCTTCTGAAATAGCCAAAGCAAGCTGGCCAATCTCGGTGCTTCCCTACAGATAATACAAATTCCGATTGCGGACTCCCTTCATCACCACTAATGATCCCTTAGTAACCTTCGCTACAACGTTTTCGAAAGTCACCTTGAATCCCTTCGCCTCCAAAGCTCCAACTGAGATAATATTTTTCTTCAGTTGAGGAACAAATCTCACCTCCTTCAACTTACTGACTACTCCATCGTGCATCCTAACCCACATGGTACCTATCCCACAAACACCACAGGATTGATCATTTCCTATGATAACAACACCCCCGTCGACTTTCTCAAAAGATGCAAACCAGTCTCGCCTAGGGGTCACATAATAAGTAGCACCGGAATCAAACATCCATTCCGATGCATCCACATGGTTCACCTCTAGAGTAATCAGTAGAGAAAAGCACGAATCATCAGAATCATCACCTTTCGCAATATTCACCTCATTGGCCTTTGGGTCCTTTTTCTTGTCATTCTCTTTCTCCTTGAGCTTCGGGCAGTCTCTCTTCCAATATCCCTGCTCCTTGCAGAATGCACATTGGTTCTTTGCTAATTAGTGGCTTCTTGACTTTGACCTCCCTCTATTACCACCTTTCAGATATGGGCTTCTACCTCTCGTCGACAAGGCCTCGCCTGAAGTACTAGCGCGGGAAGTCTCCTTATCCTTCCTCCTCAAATTGTAGTTCATCAAAGCATTAGTCACTTCACTATAGCTGATAGAAGATCTCCTGTTTAACAAAGTGAGCACGAATGTATCATACTCCTCATCCGGTAAGGAGCCCAATAAGATAATAGCATTGTACTCATCCGAAATCTTCTCATCAATATTTGTCAAGTCCGATAATAACTTAGTATAGTTGTTCACATGCGCCGCTAGTAGCTGCTAGTGAGGTGCCTCTGGACATCTGAAATCATAAGAGTCTTCGCAGCAAGTGTAACTTATTTTCAACACTCTTTGTGAGATACTTGTTATTGAGAATTTTCCACATCTTCATTGCAGACGTCATCCTAATCACATCATATTTCAGCTCGTTCTAAATAGGACCTGATCACCCCACAAGCGTTCCTATTCATCTTCTCCCATACCGACTCTTCATATTTAGGTGGTCTTTCGTGGACCATAATGGTCTCCTCCAAGTTCTGAGCATTGAGTGCATCATGTACGTCGCTCATCCACAAACCAAAGTTGATTTTGCCGTCATACTTCACCATACTAATCTTAGTGTTCTAAAAACCAACTTGTATTGTACTCGCCATCGACTTGCTACTTTCACCTTCTTCTCCCATTGCAAACTAACTCCAAATTGTAGAGAAAGAACAAATTTAATAAAAATTAGGAACCACCCAATGGCAACTCCTAATGCTATCTCCCTGAAGCCTAAAACTCCAAGAACCAAGCTTCACACAAGAATCTTTCTCCACCAAACTCCAAAACCCTAGATCTAAAACCTGGCTCTGATACCACTTGTTTCGTGCAGCGGAAATTTTGGCAGCCCTTCGGCACAACAATAGTGTTAGATTCCAATAAGAATTCTTATTTCTCAAAGAGAACAAGAATCTTAAGCCTAATATCCCATCAAAGTGGGATACTAGCTCTTCCTCTCATCTGTTCTAGGACTACTCATCAAGGGAACCTAAAAGCTATTACAAATCACACAAATAGCGAGACAACCAATTTTACGTGGCTCGAAAAATTACCTACGTCCACGAGGTAAGGAGGGGGGAGATCTACTAATAGAGGGAGAGATTACAACTAGGGTTTATAATTACTCACAACCTAAACCCTCAAACAATATCTCTCAAATCCCTCACAATATCTCTCTACAAAAGGGATGCACAAAAAACCCTTGTGCTCAAAATCAGCCGCCAAAAAGAATCCAAGTAACCGCACAAACCTCTCTGCTATTCTCATGCAGTCGAAACCAATTAACCTCCTTCGCACTTCCGAAAAAGAGTACCCGCAGCCACAAAACAATCTCCTGCAGCCGCTCTCTCTCCTCTGCCTTAGCACAAAGCCCTAGAAACCCTATTCTATTTATAGGATGAAGTACAGGGCCCAAAACCAAAAATCGCGGCCTGCTCACGAACCTGCTCATGAATTCACCTCGTGGCCCCTACAAATGCGTATCTTTACGCATTTTTTCTTTGCTCCGTGCTCATGAAAGTGGGTGCCCCCCCCTCCACGTGCTCCACATCATTTTCTCTTACTGAGTGATTTCCATTACTAATGGAAATATTGCTCACACACTGTATTCCTTCTTATTACCCTTTTACGCTCACCTATAACAAAATTGGGTTCAACTCAAATCATCATTACTTAAACCTCACAATCCACAGTCGAGGAAGCATGCCTCTACACTGTAGGCATCGAAAATTGCCTATAAGTCTCCACGAACAGCTCGAAGCTAAGAGAAGATGATGAATGTCACTATCCAAGTTACAAAAACTTGATTGACATCGACGAACGCCTAAAGTGGATCGATGAACTACGTGGAGTAACGAAATTTCAGAATAACAAGGATACAAACTGATCGGGAACCTCATGTCGTTCACAAACGGTGAAATACCCTTCGTGTCTCATTTATTCTATATATAATCTAATTATTGGATCTTATAGAACTCCTTGTCGGCTTTCCAACGCACTTTGAATCGCTCAAATCCAAGTTCGGATGAAAAAGTTACGGCAGAAACGGACAAACACGCGAAACGGCAAAACGACTTAGCCAGGAGTTGTGTCTCGCCCACACAATGAGTGGCTCGGCCATTGTAAGCCCACACCATGAGTGGCTTGGCTATTGAAAGTTTTAAGTTTCTTCGTCAGATTTTTAACGCATCTTAAATCATTTCATTCTGAGATCGGACGAGAGAGTTAGAGCCAAAATACCCGAGATGGTATGAACTAGCTCGCGAGGCTGCGAGCCACTATTTGGTGGCTCACACAAAGAGGTGGCAGTTAGACCATGAGTGTCTAGGATATTGGAAGTTGTAGTTTTCTTCTCCAGCTTTCCAACGCATCTTGAATCACCTCATTCCGAGATCGGACGAGAGAGTTAGAGCCAAAATACCCGAGGACGTACGAACTAGCTCGCACAGTGCCGAGCCACCATTTGGTGGCTCGCACAAAGAACTGATATTTCAGTCATGATACAATTTGAATCTAAAGAAACTTAAAACATGAAAGTTGTAGATCTCTTTGTCATCTTTCCAATGCATCTTAGATCAGGTCACTTGGAGATCATATGAGAAAGTTATGATCAAAATACCCGAGACACTCACAAGTGTCTCGGCCTGGCCGAGCCACCTAGGCCGAGCCACCCAGATCTGGGCCCAGATCTGAGCCCAGCTCTGGTTTGAAGAGCCTATAAATAGCCTCCTAGGCTCATTGTTTTGGAGGTTGGACTTTTGAGAGGTTGAAGGCTCAAGGAGGAACTTCTGAGGCGAGACTCTGCTGGATTAAAGGCTCAAGACTTAAAAAAGGTTAGAGCTTTGGAACTCAGGAGACTCGGACTTTTCAGATCTGGTTCTTGGCGATCATCCACGCTAAATAAGACAGGAGTTCGAGAGAGATCAGATCTGAGATCTACACGGTCATCCTCCGGATCAAAACTTGTTTTTTGATCCCGAGAAGAGTATCGATTTCGCTTGGTCGATTACGATTACTTCAGGCTATTATTTCCTTGGTAAAATAATACCCCCGGCTGTTATTTCCTTCGTGAAATAGCATCCGTCATACCGTGTAGATCCGACCGGATCAAGATCGCACGGTGGTCCACGGATTAACCCCGGCGCAGGCGAAGAACCCACACAAGCAAAAGACCGCAAAACAGGATCTTGCGATTTGTTCCACAAAAAAGAAAAGTTATAATCTTTTTATTTTTCTTTGATTTTGTTGTAACCGGATCTTATAAAAAGACCGGATCTTTTGTAACCGATAAACTGTTGCTTAAGAGAACAATGACGTCAATGAAAACAACAATTTTTCTCACGAACAATCTGGCGATGTTCGCGGGAAAAATCGAGTCTTTCTTCATTGATTCCATTGCACTCTCAATAACTGTTTATCGGTTATAAAGATCCGGTCTTTTTATAAGATCCGGTTACAACGAAAATCAAAATAAAAGAAAAGAAAGATTACAACTTTTTCTCTTGTTTGTCGAACAAATCACGAGTTCCTGTTTTGCGGTCGCTCGCTTGCGTGGGTTGTTTGCCTGCGCCGGGGTTTATCCGTGGACCA
>BQKN01048879.1:0-19545 GCA_022839385.1 Asparagus kiusianus | reverse complement strand
TTTTTTTTTTCCTAACGGGAATCAAACCCAATAACTTAGAAGCCACATTGGAACCTCTTAGCCATCTGGGCAACGGAGGATCCCCGATCTCATACCAAGTTGGAGATTGAATCATATTGTTAAATTTGATGTTTTCATCTTAACCTAAATAGCCTATGTTGTATAGTTGGTAGTGCTCTGCTTTTTTCAGTAAAGAAACTCTTAGCATGTTCTAATGATGAAGAGTTTGAACAGGTGATTTTGTATCTGTCTACAAGCTCCTAGTGATGTTCTGATCATTTATTCAGTTTCAACTTTCTTCTATAAGCCAGCTCTAGTTGTTTTTGCTAATTTCATTCTTATTTCATTCTTATTTCTTTCTCTGCAAATGAAACCTCTCTCTGGTGTGTGCTATACACAGACTGCTGCTAGTATTCTAAACTTTATAACACACGTAGGCTTATCTGGTATTTATTGGTGATCGATGTAGTTAAAATATCTATGATGAATAATGGGGTTTCATTTGCTTGTCCATATTTTTTGGAATATATGCACATATGTTGGAAGTGGTGGTGATGATTATGAGGTACAGTCTTCTATTTCATACTCTTCTTATTCTTTTTCCCTTTCTTTTTGTTACTACAACAGAAATTTCATGTTATAAATAAAACACTACTTAGATTGTAATACAAATATTTTTTAGGGCTTTTTTTTTCCTGGACACCATCTTATAAAAATAGGGTCGTTATAATAAATTACTTTTTATTTTCAATTTATACGTAAGCCATCATAAAAGTAGGGGTTTTTTTTCCAATCCACCATCTCCCAACCAAAATTAGAACCTAAAAATATCCTTAAAAACAAATATTAAAGACATGTGCCTCACTTTGTTAATGTTTATGTGTTTTTAGAATAAAAGTCGCCTATCTTAAACGTGTGTTTTATAAGGTTATTTTTTTATATTTTATTGAAAATTTAACCAGAAGGTGGTTGATTAAAACAAAAAAACCACTTTAAACATTTGTCCAGGAGGCATAAATTAAGTAAAGTTCTAGGAGAAACCCAACTTATATTTCTAGTTTCTACATTAAGGATAGTCAGTATTACTATAGTCAATGCCCACCAACCCCCCCCCCACCCCACAAAAAAAGGGGAAACATTCTCAGCTCGAAGTTAATATATCAGTTAGTAGAAAAGAGGACCCCTTTGTAAGAGGAAATAATTGCTTTCCCTAAGATGTTGACACCTTAATCCTTGTTGTCTTGACTTTATAAGCAGGTTAATTGTCACATTGGCGTATCTCTTTAAAAAAATTAAATTTTCTTCTTCTTCAGCAATCGGAGATATATCTCTTTGCGCCTTCCACTCACATGTTATGGGCGCTCCGCAAGGTTCCACCATAAGTTGTCTTCAAAAGCTGGTGCTTGAAGCTACGTCAGAGATATCGAAACAGATCTGATGATGCTCTTGATTTCTGTACTTTTCTATCCGTGGTTAATTTCAATGCAGTCGAGACTGATAATTGACATTCTTTATTTCACTATAACTAATAAACACAGTTGGTTGCAAAAAATTTGTAGTCCATGTGATGCAAAAGAGTTCATTAATTAGTATGTTCATTATATCTGAAAAGCTAAGATTAGATACCTTGATCATTAAAACTAACATCAAATCCGTAATCTAAGGATTAAAACTACCGTATGACTAATATGTTTTCGGATATTTAGAATACAGATCTGAATACTTCACTACAAAACTATATCAATAACCATATCCTATCAGTTATATATTTGGGTAATCATATCCATATCTTAACGAATACAGTTACAGATATTTTATCGGATACGGATACGGATACGATTTAGCACTCCTAAACGTAACTATAGAAGTAAACAACAACACCTACAAGCAATTGCAGCTGCATGCAACTAACACTCGAATTGCAATTATACATAGCTTCAGTGAACCATATTGGAATTGAGGTAGTTTATCTGTACGTGACTCTGTGCCTTGGATTCCTATCTGTTTCTTTAATACGAGCAAAATTATTTCTACAGTGACCACGATCTGAGCAGTGGATATTGTAGCATTAACACCGTTATTAAATCCATGCATCTAGAATTGCGCAACCTTATAACTTGACATTGATGCAGCGGACCTGTATTGCTCTTTTGAACTTCATTATCCCTCTGCATGTACTTTTGCTGATAGCCCCCCTTTGAATTTTTTTTTGACTGCGTTACTTCGGGAGAATGAGAAAATTATTTTTCTTTTATGAAAAATAAACATCCTTGATATAAAAGAGTAATAAAAAAAATTCACTTGGGGAATCTATCTGAAAAAAAAGAGAAGTATAGTAAATTAAAAGCAATGATATTGTACTGGGTTTATCCGCAATTAGTCCTAGTAATGGTTAATTCCACCACACATACTGATGTTGGTTGATCTTTGTATCTCACCAATTGGTGCTATATTCTAGGGGATTTAAAGTATAGGTGTATGTAAATTTATGCTTTTTGTCTAAAAAAGAGAAGGTTGAAGACAATAGTTTGGTAATGAGCTATTATAGCCATTATCATTTTGTTTGCCAAAAGTTTTAAGTAAAAGTCAGCTTACATTACATAGAATAAGATACATAATTTTGGTATATGACTGGCTTCGATTTGTAGGAGTATGAATATGAAAGAATGACTGTCGACACTAAACATTTTTGGAAGAGAACATGTAAAAGACTAGAAAAGAAAGGTGCACGAACGTATGTTTGTTGTTCATAAGACATTTTTTGTTCTCTCGTACGCTGATGATAAGACCAGAATGTGGTTAGCAATGGAATGAGGTGCCAAATATGCAGAAATCCCCCTGAGATATTCATGATTGACTGAAATGTCTCTAAAATTTTAAGAGTGACCCTTTAGCCCCCCTCTCCCTCTTATTAAATTTCTACAAATTAACTTTGGTATGAAAGTTCAAAGCAGAATTAATGCACTTCGACACTGCACACACGCACGCGCGCACGCGCACGCGCACACACACACTGCTACAAAAAAATGATGATTATTTGACTACAAATAGAGAATTAGGAAAGAAATAGTGTCACTTTTAAAACTTTAGGGGAATTTTCTGTAAATCATGCAAACCTGAGCGGAGTTTTCCGTAATTTACCCTAAAAATAATAATTAGTTTGTTATGGTAGTACTAAACTTTGATTATTGCATATGAAATTTAAAACTTGAGAAAAAAGTTAATTTTTTCATCTCTAGAAAAATATTTGTTTTTCAATGGATAACTATTTGAATCCAAATGGGTAAATAAGGTAACAAATTCAGGCCAAACTATCTAAAAATTCCATGGAAAAAATGGATATATCCTGATTTCCAACACAAATTTGAATTGAATTATTTTGTTTTGTTGCCTTTTCCCTTTCTTTTTTCAATTTTTGGCTAAAATAGCTTTTTAAATACCTTATTGTTTCACTTCCTTAACACTTATACCCTCAATTGTATTTCATAATATTTATATACTCTGAGTTGCTCAAAATTGATAAATTAATACTCTTTGTTTTGCAAACATAAAAAAATTTTACCTGAAAGTTAACCATATAACATTCATATGCTAATTTCATAACTTTCTATATATAAAGTTGTTGAATTAATTGTTAAATCTTATTTACTTCTTTTTTAAAATAAAAATATGATGCATTTAAATTAGAATTGGAATAGATTTAAGTAATTTTATAAATTAACGATTAAAAACCTCTAAAATTAATATATAAAAATCATAAAAGAATTTTTAGATGAAAATTACGTGTTTGCATAATAAATAATATTAACATGCTAATTTTGAACAACTCTCAAGCTATATAATGCCGTGAAATATGTACATTAGTGCTTCAAAGTGAAACTATAAGGCATTCGGTGCTATTCAGCTTTAATTTTTAGCACAAATAAGGAACAAAAAATGCCTCAGAGACCCTAAAATAGAGGACTTTGTATGGGACAGGTGAGGTGTCGTCTCCCTGTCCCGTGATGTAATGTCTATGACAGTATGTAATGTCTATGACAGTACATCACGGGACAGGAAGACGACATCTCACATGTCCCACGTAAAGTCTCCTATTTTGAAGTCCACGTAGGAGCACTCATAAGAACATTGTCAGCTCCATGAGTAGTACAGCTGGCCCCACTGAACCTCTTTAAGATGAAAAGGCAACCGTTTGCAAAATTCAACGAATGTAATACATTTCTCATTTATTATATAATCCAAAAAACCAAGCACGCATTTTATTCTCTCTCTCTCTCTCGGGAAAAAAAATCTCACCGTCTCTCTCCAACATGTATTGGCTCCATTATAAGCGAGTTGAATCCTTGTGAAATCCTTCACTGTAATTTTTTTTCTTTTGAAATTTTCATAGCATAGTTGATTCTTGAGTCCAGGAGAGCTCTGCTTTCATGAGTGTGCTTTTTTTTTTTGTGGATTAAAACTCTTTTATGCATTTGTTTGGGTTTTTCCCCAAAATTTCATACTTCGTCAAAAATAGTTCTCTGCTTGAAATGGCCTTCTGGGTTTAGATTATTTACTCCCATTTGGTTGCCCAGTTTGTATTTTTTTTTCTTTTTGGAGTGTGTAAGTGTTTGGATTTTTTTTTAGGAAGAACTTGTGCCTTTTTTAGGATTCTTTTTCGAAGTATGATCTGTTCTTAGCTCATTTTACTTGACGCAAACACAATATGTTGTTTTAATGCACTGAGACGTTTTAAGATCAATTATAAAGAATTTTCTTTTCCTTCTTTTTTCCTTTTCATTTTTTTTTTAGTTTTAAACTCTTTGGACTTGAGGGCTGTGAAAATTTTTGTTGGTTTAAGTGGAATATGCAACTATGTGATGATGCTTTATGGATATTTGTACTTCTGTTTATATCATCTAATCATTTTTTGTGGTGCTTGCAGTTGATGTAATTTCTCTAACATGACATCACAAAGCTACATTCCCATTGAGCACGAAGCCAATGAAGATCATGGGATAAGTGTGCTTAACCGAAAGGTAGTTTTGGTTGCTTAATAGTTTGCAAAGTTGTTAAAAATAGAAAATATTCACTAGTATTTTAATATCTTTGTAAATGTAGTAGGCTTAAGATGCTTGATTTTGAGGACTCTTGAAGAGTTGAGTCTAGGTTTTTTGGTGGTAATAATTTGGTCAGAAAGACTAATCCGATATTTGAGCTTCAATTTTTTTTCCCTTCTAATTTTGGATTACATTAATAAGGATCACATGTTTCTTAGTAATTTTTTGGGACATTTCCTTCAATTTTTGCAAGCACTAGTTATTCCTTGTTTAAATCCACGTAATACTGCTTAGCTATGAAAACGTGGAGATGTTACAGGTCAATTGTTCAGCTTCTATATTTGTAGGAAGCCAATAGTATTCAGCTGCATTTGTAATTAAATTGAGCTGAAACTGCCTTTATTCTTAAAATGGTAACATAAGCAGTCTTAAGAATCAAAGCCCAAGGAGAGATGTTTCTTATCTATGCAACAACGACAGTGAAATAAGCTATTCGATGTTTCCCAAAATGGGTGCTAACTTTGTTAAATGATAAATATTAGTATCAGGCAAAGGTTTGTACTCTCTGTCACAAAGAACCATACTTTACTTTGCGATCTGTGCGCATGATTTTATTTGAAATATTGCAGGATCAAGAGAAGTCAGCTGAAATAATTGAAGAAGTTTCCCCTGTTCACAACTTGAAAAGGCCTAGACTCTCGGTAGAGATACCATCGAAAGATTCGGGGAGTCCATCTATGACCATAAATATGCCTACAACACCTAGTTCTGATTCAACAAATGTAGATTTATGCAGAACATCCACACCTAATTCAGCTAAAGGCAAGCCATCAATAAAAAATCTCCTTGCAAGACTCAGCTTTAAGTCTCGTAGTTCAACAGCTGAAAGTGAGGCTTCAGGGAGTCATAACAGAAAGCCTTCAACATCGAGGTCTTTATCCTTTACTAGATTATTCATGCCAACAGTTAGCAGAACATCATCTTTACCAGTTAATCCCGTGACACTTCTGAAGAACAATTCATTACCAGGAGTTAGCACAGTGGACCAGCCAACTTCAGTGGTAGGCGATTTTGGTCTTTATTACATGAACGTTCAACTATTTTATTGTGAAGACATCTATTTATTTATTTATAATGTGTTTGAGTATGAATCTGTGTCTAAAGTAGGTAATCACTTGCATATGATCTACACCGATCAAAGTATAGAGCAGGGCGATGTCTTGAATGTTTTATGTACTTGAAATTGTAACCATATCCATATGCCGTAATTATCTGGGACCAATAGGGAAACTATACAGGGTTTGAAAGAAAACAATGCTGCCCTCTTACACTTAATGAGTCATCTTTATGTCAGCACGGTCGTTCATGGCAATCAGCATAAGGTAGCTCCTACAAGATGCTGTTCTGTTAACTGCATAGCTCTAACCTAGAGTTTTATACCTAAGTCAAAAACGTTGTTAGGGATCCCTGTGTTTCTCTCTCTTCCTTTTCCTTTTCTTGAGGAAAAACATCGTGTTTCTTTATTTATGGAGATATTTATGTTCATTTAGATGGTCAGCAGATTTTAGATACATCTCATATGTATATGAGTAGATACACATTGTTCCTTCTAATGTTTGGTTACTCCGGTTGAAATGACTTAATCAACCTTGTATCTGATCTCATACAGATAAAGCACCAGAGATATTTAAGTTTACATTGTAAATTGCATTGTTTTTCCCCCTTCTCCAGGAGGGTAATAATTTAGCTTACTGGAGGAGATGCCCCTTAATAGAACTTAATGGAGACTGGATTCATGCAGCTGCCCAAAATTTTTGGATACTTTGTTGCTGTTGTTGTTTTCTCAACATGGACATGCTCTAATATGCATTTCTCACTCATACATGTAAAAGTTCTATTGAATATATAACTTTTAACTTGTTCAACTTCTTCTTGCTCATGAGTGGGTGGATGCACACTTGTTTATGGCTGTGTAAATATGTAGATATTTTTTAGGTTTGCCCACACTTGCTGCATGCTAGAACATCTTTACATTATTGGGCATGCACATTTCTGTACCTTATTTATGGAGAATTTCATACTGTAAAGGTGTTATATTTGTTTAGGTAACTACTGATTTCTCTCACTTTATCAGAAAAAAGGAGTTCAAAAGCACATATCACGTTCGCTATCTGTACCCGTGAACACTAAATCAAGAAGTATCAAGAGAGCGGAGTCCTTGGGAAGTGGATTTCGTGTTTTTCCTTCAACTCCACGAGCAACCAACATAAATCTCTCCGTGTCAGATTCCATCAATGACCAAGATAGTGGTAAATTACCCGTTCCTCTTGATCACCACATATGGCCACCTTCAGCTTAAGATTACGAGACATTGCATTATGATTTTTCTAAAAAGAAATATAAACGTTAAGGAAAAAACAGAAAGGGCAACTTTCATAAAAAAAACCCGGTCGTTGGAGGCTTAGAAAAACCCTCCTGAACTTTATAAATCTTAGAAAGTCTTCCTGAACTTCTCACTTAAATATCATGACCTCCTGCGGTCACTTTAAATTGTCATATGCTCTGCATGTGAAAAATCTTACAGTCTGTTTGGGAGGTCACCTGTGGGAGGTGAAGGGAAGGGAAGATAGGAGAAGGGAGAGAATATTTTTAAAAAATGAAAAAAAAGAAACTCGTGCAACAAAATCCACACAATTTGCAGGTAAACTAAATTTTCATTAATGTCAGGGAATGCGGAGGAATTTTATTTTATTTTTTATTTATTTATTTATTTATTATTATTATTATTATTATTTTTTTTTTTTTTTGGGGGGGGGGGGGGGGGGGGCGGTTCTTAAACCCAAAAAAAACTCCCCAATTGGTGAATTGTTGTGCTTCCCTTCTCCTCCATTCCCCCTTGTCGAACAGGGTGTCAGTCAATTTTACCCCATCTACTAAATATATCTTCTATGTCACCCTTTTCTTGTAGGGATAGATAAAAAGAAAAAAAGGGTAGCTTAGACTTTTAACTTCATTCACTAATACTGTTTGTTAGACTTTCTAATACTTCCGGGGGCTTAATATAATTTTGAAGGTTCAGGCGGTTTTCTATGCTTTATCGAGTTCAAGGGGTTTTTATTGTGCAAAACACTCCAAAGTTCAGGGGTTTTGCGAAACTTACCCAAAGACAAATTTCATGATTCAATTTTGAGGATTTCAGTTAAGTTGTGCGCCTCATACCTATGCCTGTGTAGTTCTATGATCCAGAGATTGATGGTGATGGTGAGGATATACCTGAAGAGGAGGCTGTCTGCCGAATTTGTATGATTGAATTGAGAGAAGGTGGTGATACAATAAAATTAGAATGCAACTGCAAAGGTGAACTTGCCCTTGCTCATGAAGAATGTGTCGTGAAGTGGTTTAGCATCAGGGGTAACAAAACGTGTGAAGTTTGCAAGCAAGAGGTTCAAAATTTACCAGTTACTTTGTTACGTATACAGTTTGTTACTGCAGCTGGTACTGGAAATGATTCACGTCAAACAACAAGAGATCCACTCAGGTAAGAAGTAATAATCATAACCAGCAGGCATTATTATTTTAGGGGAAAAGAAGTCCTATAGAGGGTCCTCTATAGTAAATCATAAAGGGATATAGGGAATGAACACACATTGATTACACGCATTTTTATGCACATATCACTTCATCATTTAGTGCAGTCAATTCTGCCTATCCACGCAGTTGTTATCAGTGCAGTCTGCACTGATAGAGTAGTGTCTGCACTAATAATTGAAGTGATGTGTGCATCAAGATGGTTATAGGGTTTACATCGATCACCTCCGCTCGATTGGGGCATCAGTTGTTTGACAATGCATCAACTTCTAGCAATATATGGAGAATGAAGACCTGGATAAGCCAATACTATCAGGGGCTTGGTTTCCTTTCTAATTCATAGGAACTTTTGATAATTTTTCCTTAACATTTCCCACATCATGGATAAATTTCAGTTTCCAATATTTCAAAGTGCATTTAATTTGGGGTGTAATTTTGTAATTACTGCTTATAAAAAGGGATCTACACAAATAACTCCTTTAAAAAACCGTCTATTGTTGTCCATGGCTAATTTTTGATTGTTGGTTATTAAGGCTGTGGTTGGATATGCCTGTTCTTGTCATCGTCAGCATGCTCTCCTACTTCTGCTTCCTTGAACAGCTTTTGGTAAGATCACATTTCTTATGGTCTTGTCAGCATAAAACAACCAGTTATAAACAAATGACAATGTATATTAGCAGGTTTTCAACGATGGCTCTGCTGCGTTAGCTATATCTTTGCCCTTTTCTTGCATTTTAGGCTTTCTCGCATCCATGACATCTTCAGCAATGGGTATGAATCAATTTATAACCATGTGGATATGATTTCTGTACAATTAGCAAATAGTCACTCGATTTCAACTGGAAACTTGTGTAGTGATTCGGAAGTACAGTTGGGCCTATGCGTCAATTCAGTTCGTTCTGGTGGTTCTTTCTGCTCATCTTTTCTACTCAGTTGTAAGTCAAAAGATTCAATTGTTATATTATAAAATTGTAACACTAAACCCTCGCCACAATTTTGGAGGGTTGGCTGTGGAAGGGACTTTAATATGATATTAGAGCAGCCTAGCTTTAAATATCATTAGCTATGCATTTAATGCGGATTTTAAATTATAAGTTCTGTTGCATTATATAATCCAAGTTTCGTCCATAAAAGGACGCTCAACTTGCAAAGACATGTTAAATTATAAAATTATAACCGTCAACTTCTAACACATCTTAAATCATGTTCATAGTGCTGTTGAAATTTGAAGATGTATCAAAATATTTGGTGTTTGAAATCTACAGGTTCATATGCAAGCCATAATGTCAATCATCCTTTCTGCATTTTCTGGGTTTGGCATCACCATGAGCGGGAGTTCTGTAATCGTTGAGTTCTTGAGATGGAGGAGAAGACGGAGAGTTATTCGCCGCAGTTCAGTAAATTTGCCTTCATTAAACAATCCTTCAGCATCAACTGCCTCAAACATCCATGAATCTAATAGTCTTGTCTATAATTAGGCATAGTCAATATAATGATGCATTGAAAGTATATTTCTTTGATCAGCCACCGTGTATTATCAATGTAACTACTGCAGCAAAGGCTGTATATCAGAGTGTCATAATGATAAAAATAGAAAATTCTGACTTGACCATATGTTAGAGAGATGAATATAACTTGCTGAAGCCATTTTGAGAATGGTATTTTGGATATAATACTGGTTATCAATAGTCTGCATATTTTCAAGAGCTCTTCCTTCATGTACCCACGAGAGTGCTTGCATATGTTTGATAAATTCCTGAATCTATTGTTAGCTCAGTTTCTGCAGATGGAGGATGTGTCAATCTCTGCTCCTATGCATATGTGTCCGTGTCTTCAAGGGTAAAGCTCCATTTGGAAACTTTCAATTAAGCAATTTGGTACTGTGAATAGATACTGAATAAATGAAAACTTTCATATAGGTCCCAATTGTTTTTCATTGCGATCCAAAATCTGAGCTGTAATTAACCCATTTGATACTAAATGTTAAATGCCCTACAAGTCTTAACACAAATTTGATGCTAAAGACTTGAACAATTTGGTGTTAGACATCTTATACGATTAGCAGTTCAGTCAGCAGTAGTCTCTCATCAACCTAAAACATTTTAATCAATCAAATCAAAGTTAAAGACGCTAAGATGTCTTGGTGAAGTACCACGTTATTCGCTATAAAGATGAAATACTCAAACTAAGCACAGATCATCATTAAGATTCATACCGCACCAAATTCAAATTCCCCATAGACAACACAAATCTAGATCTTTGAGCGTGCCATCACTGGCTTCCTTCATCAACTTTTTCGACACTCTCACATGCCTGCGGCGACACGTGCACGCTCAGCCCGCGTCGTGAGCCACTCGAGGATATCTCCGAACACACGCTCCACGTTCTCCTGTGGCTCCCCGACGAGCTGGTGCCACATCCCCGGGTAGATCTTGATCGTCTTGTCCTCGCTTTTCGCCTTCCTGTAGAGCTCCTCGGCGCACGTAGGGTCGCACACCGCGTCCTCTCCCCCGTGCACGATCAGCATCGGCGCTGTCACCTCCTCGAACCTCCCCTGCACCTCCCTGGAAATAGGGGTGGAAGTTGGATCAAATAATTATCGAATATATTTAGTTTATCCATTTACCTATTCGTTCAAATTTGCTTCCGGAGATCATTTAAGAAAAATCAAATAATTTAGTATTTGGATATTAAACGAATCAAACATAATAATCTGCATATTCAATTCCTTTAGTATCAAATATTCATGTGAAATCTGATTCCTTACAATTTGTGAGGTTGCATGATATTCAGTTTATTTTGTCAAACATAAAGAGTACGAAGTCTTTTTTTTAGTACCAAATATTCAAATTACATATTTATATCCACTAACAATTTATAATCAGGGATTTAACTGATATTAAAATAATTAACTATAACAATATCTTTTCTAACTAAATAGTTAAATATTCATAAAAGGGGAATGATGCGTCCCTCTGTGTAGTTAGCTAACGGAGGATATGCATATGTTCCACGTCAGTGGACAGTGACATACGTATATGAACACGGGATAATGCACGGGTCACGATTCGCTCTACTCATAAATTATAGGATACTAATCAGATAAATATACCTCAATATTCGATAAATATCAATCGATCCGAGTTGTATGAACTTGGGTACGGGTATTGTATGCGGGTGTGAGTACGGAATACGATATGCTTGTAAAGAATAGGGTATAGAGACGCAACTATATAGAAATATTGAAATTAATAATTTATAAACTCATTCGCATTGAAAATTAGAACTCTCATGACAAATTTTTTTTTGTTTCTTTTACTATGCAGATAAATTAGAATCGCTCATTTTTTAAAAAAGATGTCTGAACATTAAAATCATAGCTGTAAACAAGGTATAAACTAAACAAATCCGTCAAAAGAGTTCAAAAGGGAATAAACTTGAAGTATATCATATGCGTCAATGTCTACGGCTTCACGGCTTCATAATAGAAGTACCCAGGTGACATGGCCATGAATATTCAGAAAGAAGAAATTTTTAAAACAGTCTCAAACCATGTTTTAATTTTCAAAACCGACCCATTTTTTTTAACAAAATCGACTCACTTTTTGCCACGTCAACTTAATCTCATTTTCTAATTAGTCAGGATTGCCAACCCCAACTATTTAAAGCATAAAAAATCGGGTTTAAGGTTTCTAATTAGAGTTTAACAGCCTCCTAAACAGTCGGGGTTGGCAAATTAGTCAGGATTGCCAACCCCAACTATTTAAAGCATAAAAAATCGGGTTTAAGGTTTCTAATTGGAGTTTAACAGCCTCCTAAACAGTCGGGGTTGCTGTTTAGGAATGAGATTAAACTGACGTAACAAAAAGTGGGTCGATTTTGGTAATAAAAAAAAATGAGTTGCTTTTGAAAATTAAAACATGCTTTGAGTCTGTTTTGAAAATTTCTTCTATTTGGAAATCCATATAAACAAATACCAACACGAATACCAACACCTCAGTATTTGGATTGGAGTCAAAAAAGTTTCCGGTCCTACCTGCAGATCCTGAGCAGCTCCTTGGCCGTGGCCGCCCTGGGCCTGACCGCCCTCCTCCTCGGGCTCGCCATCGCCAGCCTCCTCTTCCACTCCTCCTTAAACGACACCTCCGGTATCGACCCCCTCGTGGGCACCACCTGCCACGTCGGCACCAGCCACGCGGCCACCCCCAGCAGACTCTCCAGCGGCCACGGCGGCTTGAACTTCCCGCTGATCCCGCACATCGCCCCGTTAAGCACCAGCCCATCCCACCCCCTCCTCCCCTCCTTCCTCAAATGAATCAGCAGCGCGATCGCCCCGCCGAGCGACTCCGCGTAGATGAACGCGGGGAGGGCGGGATCGTGGCCGTCGCGCACCGAGTCGAAGTAGGAGACGCAGTCGGCGATCACCGGGTCGATGTCGGGGATGTGGGCGGGGAGGCCGTCGGAGAAGCCGTGGCCGCGGTGGTCGAGGGCGGCGACGGCGAAGCCGTGCTCGGCGAGGTGGGCGGCGGTGAGCTGGACGAACCAGGATGACTCTCCGGTGAAGCCGTGGACGACGGCGACGAGGCCGGCGACGGGGGCCGGTGGGAGCGGGGCCCACTGCTGGGTGAAGATGCGGAGGTTGCCGGCGGGGCTGACGAAGGAGGAGGTCGAGTGGGATATTTTGTGGCGCGCGTAGAACTCGTCGGCGGTGAGATCGCCGAAGGGGCTGCGGTCGTTGGCCTCGGCCACTGGGTGAACCATGATCGGCGAGTTTTTTTTTTTCCCTTCCCCTCTTCCTTCTTTCAGGCGGGGTGTTTGGTGTATGATGAAATGCGGCTATTAGGTTGGGTGAGGGTAAGCGGGGCGGTGACTGCAGATCGACTGGACCGCGGACCCCCCGGGGGGACTTGGGATTTAACCATTGGATGCTCGATGGGGCCCCACTTTTTGTTTTGAGGTTTATGGTTGGGTGGTTGGAGAATTTAACGAGTTGGTAAATGTTGGTGGGTCATGGATCGCACCGGCCAACTAACTTAGTCTTATGCGCAATTTATGATGGAAATAGAGAGGTTCAGAATTTAATGAGTTGCTAACCCAAATTGAGGGGATGGATCCCGATAAGTTTGAAATCGGCTGGTCTACTTAGTGGTTTATATAACAAGAACTATCTACTTTTAGATCAATTCAAAATATTAAATTTAGAATTAAATTACATTCCGGTTTCATGAGGTATGATATAATTACGTAGGTAATCCTGAAATCTACGTGTCTACATGGGTGATCCAAGACTGTTGGCTATAAGCACACAAGTAATGTTGATTAGGAGTAGCTTTTTAGTTATGCTTTAGGATCACCTAGGTAATTACAAGTACCAATCTCAAGGTCATCCATGTAGATACGCAGATTTTAAGATCACCCGTGTAATTACATCATACCTTAGGGTATCGGAATGTAATTAATCCTTAAATTTAAGGTGTGAGGTTGGATATTCACACGAATGACAATTACCCATATCCAAGATAAATTACATCCTCAGCTAGACTTTGCTAATTTAGACCAGTTGTTAGTTTCATCAATGCATTTGCTTGTTATCTAGACTTTTAAATATGATATCGTTAGTTTCGTCGATTTATTTGTTTGTATCTAGACTTTAATACGAATATAAATTCATATCCCTGGATAAAAGCAACGCAGAAGAGGCAAAAGTCTGAATGCATAATTAAAAAGGTTAAATAGGAGGATATATTCAATCTAACGTCTCTATCCATTTTTATAATTTGTTGCTCGTCACTCTCCTACATGCCATATACTTCTCAAACTATAGCGGGGGACTTTATTGCCTTTCCCTGAAAAAAAAAACGTAATCCAAGAATTATCAATACTCTAATTGTATCTCGTAGAGGGTATTCTAGTATGTCATGTGTGTTTAATTTGTTTATAAGTACAAAAAATCCAAGCTTATATGTTAGGTAATTGTAGATAAACCCCATGTAGTATCGTCGTTCAATTTACTACGCTTCTAGTTTTGTTGTTGCAGATAGACCCACTAATTGAATTTCTTTTTAGTTTTTGTCCTCAATGTTTCTATTTGTTGACAACCATTTTTTTTCTCCCTTTAAGGGCAAAAGAGTAAAAGAAATTCACTCAGGGGCAAGGGTCCATCTGCAACAATAAAGCTTGAACGGTAGAGTAACGATATTATGGGGTCTATCTACAATTACCACAACATGTTACCCAAAAAAGTATCATGATTCAGTTTTCAGAATATGCAAATATAATATGATTTCAAAATGCTGAACCAAAAAAAGGAAATAGAAAATTAAGAGAAAGAGAAGACTCGTTTACATGAAACTTTGACTAGCTTTATTTCTAACGCAAATTAACAAAAATTTGAAAGAGACAGCAAGAACCAGCAGTGGTGATAATTCTTACAATGTATCAAGAAATTGCCGATCTGGCCCCAGAATTCTCAGCATAAACAAGGAAATATACTTGCTAGCCTTCAGAGGATATGTACATCAGAAGATGCCTGCGACACGTTAATACTACCTGAAAGACAATGGCAATGTAAGTTACTCTTTTGTCTGCAAATTTATTTTTGAAAAAGTGACAATTTACATATGGAGAATTTTTTTTTAAAAAAAGACCATTTTTTAAACTTCATTAGCAAAATCGACCTATTTTTTATTTAATTAGCAAAATCTACCTCTTTTTGGCCAATTGCTAAAAAAATGTCGATTTTGCAAAAATGAAGCTTTAAAATACACGGGACTACTAGTCCCATGTATTTAATGGTGCCTAATTACACCCTAATGAAGTTTAATTGATCTCTGTATTTTTTAAAGTTTGATTAGCATGTGATTAGCCAACACTAATTACACAGGACTACTAGTCCCGTGTATTTTGAAAACTATGTTTTGCAAAATCCGCAAAAGAGGTCGATTTTGCTAATTAAATCCATAAAAGGTTGATTTGCTAATAAAGTTTCAAAAACGATCTTTTTTTTTTTATTTTGTTTACGTATTGGTAACAATAGACAAGCGCTAACAATGATTACAATTGGTTAGCGATCTTAAATATATACTTTTCACATTTTTGTAAGCTTATATAGATTACATTAAGTATGTTCAAATTATATTTTAGGACAGTATATCGGAGGTTTTTTTTTTAAAAATAGACCACTTCTGTTAAATATTTAGCAAAACCGATCTCTTTTTGGCCAGTTCATCAAAGCAGGCCAAAAAGAGGTCGGTTTTGCTGAATCTGGTCTTTGATACACACTGGAGTAGTAATCTCGTGTGTCTAGTCACGTGTGTTTAGTGGTCTCTAATCGCCCATTAAACAAAACTCACAAAACCCACGGGACTAATAGTCCTGTGGCTTTTCTGAAAAGATTTCAGAGAACGCACGGGACGAGTAGTCTCGTGCATTAGACAGAGACTTTGTCTCTACTGTACAGCAAATCCACGGGACTAGTAGTCCCGTGGATTTGCTGGGCAAACCAAAACATGCACAAAACATGCACATATCATACTTGCATGAATATATACCTCATATACATTGCTAAACATGCACAAAAAATATAAAATATGCCTCTTATACATTGCTAAACAGTATAATCAAAGGACTATGGGGGGGAGGAGAGATTGAGGGAGAGGGGTTGGGAGAGAGAGGTTGAGGGAGACAGATTGTGAGAGGGTTTACCAAATTCAGGAGAGGGATTGAGAGAGGGATTATCAAATTCGGGAGAGGGATTGGGAGAGAGGTTGAGAGAAAGTGAGGACGTTGTGCCCTAATTTTTGGGCATAGCTAGGGCTCATATAGGCCTGACAAATCCACAGGACTACTAGTCCCGTGGATTTGCTAGGCAGCACAGACGAAGTCTCTGTCTAACGCACGGGACTACTAGCCCCGTACATTTTTTAAAAAATATTCAAAAAACCTACTGGACTAGTAATTACATGGGTTTTCTAAGTTTCGTTTAGTGGGCGATTAGCGGCTACTAAACACACGGGACTAGTAATCTTGTGTATTTCAAAGACCAGATTCAGCAAAACCAACCTCTTTTTGGCCAGCTTTGATGTGCTGGCAAAAAAGATATCGGTTTTGCTAAATATTTAGCAAAACGGTCGGATTTGCTAAATTTTGCTAAATATTTAGCAAAAGTGGCCTGTTTTTTAAAAAAAAATCTCCCAGTATATTATATATGCACATCATCTGATATAGCACTACGATATTGACTACATAGCCCTAACATTTCCCATCATCTGCAATTCGTTATAGATTTTGATCATCCAATATTTCCCTCATATACAATATTTAAAACCTTGCAAACTAGTATTGATAACCATACTACAAAGTTTATACTACCACAAACAAAAGAGCATGGTAAAAAAATTTCTTGACCATTTTCAAGAAAGGGACCCCACAATATTTGTGAGTGGTACTACAAAAGTAGTATAGAATTTATAGTACAATTATTATTTTCTGCTTAAAAATTTTCCAAGGTGGTATACAATTACCATTGATCATGTCCCACACGAATTAGAACATAAATGAAAACTTATACACAAATAAAGCTCATTCAGTGTGGATATTACCGAACCATAAACAGATGTTATTACATATGTTGCGTGTATGTTAGATAGTGAAGCTTTCAGTTTGTTTTAAATTAAGTAAAATAATGGTCAAATAAATTGCTTCCTCTATAGGAAGGAATATCAACAAACATGTAAATTGATTTATTACACAGGAGAGCTTGATGCAAAACAAGCATTGCTGCTGTTAAGCATGTACAACAATAAACTTATATATTATTAATACAAAATCATGCACCTTGTAATCATGGAGTTAGCACAACAAGGGAGAACAACTTACCATACTGTCCACAAAACTTTTGCTTGCTTCCTCCTACCAATAATCATTACAAGAGCAAACTCCATTCTCAAAATGGTGAAACCTCTTGATATCCCGTGCAATTATCAAACGTCCAACTATCTTCGATATTATCTTCAGAGCATTATGACAATCCCTACAAACACGAAGATTTTTTATAATCCTAAGAGGCATTCGAGCACGAGTAGTCATGAGACCGTGAACAGTGGCCAGCCTTTCGCTGTGGTAAAGTAAAGCTTCCTCCCTACTTTCTATATCAACATCATGAAGTGAACAAGTCTTATCTGGAGTATAGCCAACCTCTTTCATATGTTGAGCCAAACACCTCAAGTGTTGATAAATGATATCATTATCTGGATGTGATCGATCCCCTGCCATAAACTCTCGTACTTGATGCTTAAAATCTGGAACATTAGAATCCTTTTTGCTTTCAATCCCCTTCACTGTTTCTGATGATTCTATATTCAATAAAGCCATGTTGGATTTATTTACCCTAGAGGAATCAAGTTGTTCCACAATCTCAGCACATCGATCCCCAAGCTCAGTATACCCATTAACTCTACAAAATTTTAACAGGGCTTCCCAAACATCGACATTGGGCTCAATAGGCATCATCTCTATAAACTCCAAAGCTTCATCCAAATAGCCACTTCTTCCAAGCATTTCTATTATGCCAACATAATCTTCCATTTTAGGGGTAATGCCAAAATCCACCTTCATTGATTCAAAGTATAACATACCCTGATCAATTGCTCCAAGAACACCACAAGTATACAACATAGCATTAAATAAATCTCCATTTGGCTCCAACCCCATCTTTTTCAACTGTGTAAACAGATCGATTGCTTCTTCAGCAAGGCCATTACTGGTGAAACCCCTTATCATAATTTCCCAGGATGTCAAATGCTTCAGAGGCATTTTCTCAAATGATTGGCGAGCATCATTAGTTGACCCGCACTTAAAGTACATATCTAATATCTTATTATGAATCTCAATGTCTACTTTACCTAGTGTCCTTGAGAGATGATCATGGACTCGCCTTGCACTTTCTAAAGATTTTGCATCTCCACATGACTCCATTAACTTTATATATCTTAATCCATCAACAGCCGTGCCAGTTTTCTCAAATACAGAAAGAAAGCCGACAGCTTCCTTCACCTTCCCCTGCTCGCAGAGCTCCCCCAGCTTGTACAGTGCACTTGCATGAGTCATCAATGGATTGGTAACCATTTCACCGGTATCTCGATGGACTTTGCCATTGTGTCCTTCATGTAAATCATAACTGGATATTACACTGCTAATCGGAGGAGAATGCCTTAAACTCTGCAGCCTATTTTGATAAAACCCTCTCGGATTAACACAATAATCATCATCGACAGGGTCTTCATGGACCTTTCTTGGGTTTTCTCGAAAGAACCCAGTTTGATTCTCGTAAGGATATCCATCATCCAACCCATTGTCACTCTGCTGAAAATCTTCAGCAGAGTTCCTTATATGATTCTTGTTGAGACTCACATTGGTTTGCCCTACATCTTCAATCCTTTCCCTATAAAATCCATTTATTCCCATACTCCGCCCATTATTCATCTGATTGCAAGAAACATTTGTGTGTTCCCCATAAAACCCATTAGAATTCCACCGCTGAGACTCTCCAAGATCGGATCTTTGACCCCAATTTGGACTTTCCCTATAAAACCCATTTGGATTCTGCTGTGGGTTTAACGGATTCTGCTGATAAGAGCCGTTGGGATCCGATTCCGGTGACAAATCCGACCTTTGGGTGGCGACGCTGAAGCTCCGCCGCCGCCAAAGGTGGATCAAAGGTGAGGGTTTTACTGAATTGAAGAGAGAATTTTGTGAAGAATCGGGAGAGATAGTTACCTGAGAGAGGGATTTGATAGTGAGAATCGATGATCGCTTTCGGTACATTTGACGACTGCAGTGCTAAAACCCTAGTTTTTAGGGGATGAATAAAACGCTGGGAGCTTTGGTGTTTGGAGGATGCAAACGGATTGTGGGCTTG
>BQKN01048876.1:0-11878 GCA_022839385.1 Asparagus kiusianus | reverse complement strand
ACCAACAAATCTCTCAATCTCTCAACCAATAACCCTAACCAATTGCTAAGAAAGATCTCTCTTTTCTGTGCTCCAAAATCCCCCAAAACACTCCTACAAAACCCTCAAATCGTATTGGTATTTATACCAAAACAGAAACCCAAACAGACTGTAAATAGGAACCTGAACTTTCCAAAAAACCTGTCGTAAGTCGACTTATCAGTCTGCATAAGTCGATTTGGCAGAGCGAAAAACGACAACTGGAGAAGAGATCATAAGTCGACTTATCAGACCTGATAAGTCGACTTGCCAGAGCCCAAAATCAACATTCCAGAGTAGATCGTAAGTCGACTCATGCACAAACATAAGTCGACTTACCATAAGTTGACTTATGCCTGTGCATGAGTCGACTTATGACCAAAAAACTGCTTTTTCTAAGTTCTTCTCCACAATTCTCCACCTCGACGAAGTTTTTCCAAAACTGAGCCGACACCAACCAACAAATGCCTCACGTGTTGAGACCCAAATGGGAGTGCGAACACTCACCCCAAATGTCAATGTCGCTCACTAAATCGGCTGCATCAAAATGACTGCCTACGTATCCTTTGCCTAAGGAATCAAGCATTCACGTAGTTCACCCAACGGCCTCCAAAGGCCCTCAATCCAATAGAAGAGTACGCCACCCTTCTCCATCATCACCAAATCTGCGACTGATAGCACCTCCAATGGACCCGAACTAACTCAATCCAAACACCTCCACCTGAGGTAAACTAATAGCCATATCCAAAATGTATCTACCAGCTACACTTGAATCTACCAACTCGTCATCCGCATCCAAATCCAAATGACTCACATGCTGTGTCACCTCAGCTGGAATCTCCAATAATGCAGAATGACCTGGAGTACATGGAGTAATCTCCACCCAACGTGGAGTAGCATCACTCTCCATCGGCTGCGATATCCGAATGATCTGATCAACACTCTCCACCTGCTGAGAGTCCAATGTGACATACCTGCTCAGAACAAAATCAGAAGCTCCCAAACGATAATCAACTGAGCCTCCGAACCCTAAACTTGCAATCGGATCCAATCTCACATCCACGATGTGACCAAGTGCTGGGTATCCAAACATCCGACGCAACCCAAAATCTGAAGCAGCTCCACCAGATCCAAAATTTTCAAACGCAGCAGTCGACGACCTATGACTAAGATGACCCAAATATGTCAAAGCTCCAGAACCAATGCTCAACAACCAACGCCGATCCTCCTCCAGAAAGAAACGACCCATCGAAACTGTCATCTCATCTCGTCACCCCAAAGTCTCCACACCAATGAAGTATCTCCTATTGCCGTGAGCTCGGCACAAACGTAAGAAAGGACCCCTACCAAAGTTGGAACAACGAGTTACCTTTCTGCCAATACACTTCTTCCAATTGTTGTTGACTTCTAGAACTTTACACCAACGGGAACTGGTCGCGACCCAATAATGCCTAGACTAATCATCAACTGCGGAAACCAAGATACGATTACCTCCCAATGATGCCTCCTTGGAAGGCCCCCAAATGCCTGACTGAACACCTCCTAACAGACCCCTCGCTCGATGGATAGGAGTGCCAAACTCCACCACGGTCTTGCTCATCCCAATGTGCTCACAGGACTTCAATTTGCAGGTCATAGTACTCCTCAACAACCAATGCACGGCATTACCAATCATGTACCCCAGCACCAAACAATGCCACAGTCTAGCCGAATCTGATGAAGTCGTCATCTCCCTATCAATCACCGTGCTTCCGTGCAAATAATACAAATTTCTCCTTCTGACGTCCTTCATCACAATCATGGACCCAAATGTAACCTTCAAGCGTGCATCCTCCAAGGTCACCCTATAGCCTGCTGCCTCCAAAGCTCCAAGTGAAATGATGTTCTTCTTCAACTGAGGAACGAACCTCACTCCAACCAACTCCCGAATCACCCCGTCACTCATCCTGATCCGAACGGTACCGATACCACCAATAGAGCATTTGTGATCGTTCCCCATAAGCACGAAATCCCCTCTTTCCAACTCCTGAAAGCTAGAGAACCAATCCCTCCTAGGACAAATATGGTATGTAGCCCCCGAATCTAACATCCACTATGTAGAGTAGGCAACACAAACTGACGGTAGTGCAGATAATGAGTAGCTCGAAGAATCCGAATCTGAATCGTTGCCACTAGCCTTGACAACATTCGCCTCTGAAGCTTGAATAGCTTTTCCCTTATTCTTCCCGGCTCGATCAACTAACTTTAGGCATTCGGCTTTCCAATGTCCATCCTCTTTGCAAAAGGTACACTGATTCTTACGAACTCCAAGATGTACCCCTCTAGACTGCGACCTCCCACTACGGTTTGGACCCTTTGCTCTTGCGACCAATGCCCCCGCTACCGGCTCAATCGAAGTCTCCTTATCCTTTTTTTCGAAGCTGATAATTCACAAGTGCAGCGGTGACCTCACTATACGAAAGAGATGCCTTCCCATTAATAAGAGTAAGAACGAATGTCTCATATTCCTCGTCGGCCAAGGAACTCAACAGCAACAACGCCTTGTCCTCATCTTCAATCACCACATCTACATTCGCCAAATCCGTAAGAAACTTCGTGTAGTGGTTCATGTGATCACCAATGGAGGTTCCTTTATTCAACTGGAAGCGGTAAAGCCTCCTCTTCAAATGCAAGCAATTCTCCACACTCTTGGTCAAATACTTGCTCTCAAGGATCTCCCAAATCTTCTTTGCAGAAGTCTCATTGATCACATCATACTTTAGATCTTGAGTGAGACAAGACCTAATCACACCACACGCTGTTCGATTCAGCTTTTTCCAAACCTTCTCATCAATATTGTCTGGTTTCCCGTCCAACTCCAACGTATCTTCTAAATTTTACGCGTTGAGCGCATCCATGACTTCGCATCGCCAAAGTCCAAATTGTTTGTGTCATTAAACTTTTCCACGTCAATCTTCATCGAGTGGATATTCAAGTTTTGGACGGTCTTCACGCCAGAAGTACTGCCCACAACTCATTCTTTCTCGGCCATAATCCTCAAAGCACCACCAAACCAATGCAGAAACAAACGAGAAATAGATCCAAACTGAAAAAGACGAGATTTTTACCAAAAAGATCCCACATTTATCACCAAACGAAGCCCTAGATGAACTTCCAAAGCGATCTACTCCTCCAAATAGCCCAAGCGTAGCCCGAGCTCTGATACCACTTGTTGTGCGCGGCGGAAGCCAAACAATCAACTAACTATGTGCTTTGAGAAACCAAACCAAACGAACGCCGAGAGAAGGCCAAACAAATCAAAACAACGACACAAATCCAAACATAATAGTTTAACGTGGTTCGGCAAGTTGTCTACGTCCACGGGGCAAGAAGGGAGTGGGTTTTCACTAATAGAGAAGGAGAGTACAAATTGAGATTACAAATCGCTCAAACGAACCAACTAATCTCACCAACAAATCTCTCAATCTCTCAACCAATAACCCTAACCAATTGCTCAGAAAGATCTCTCTTTTCTGTGCTTCAAAATCCCCCAAAACACTCCTACAAAACCCTCAAATCGTATTGGTATTTATACCAAAACAGAAACCCAAACAGACTGCAAATAAGAACCTGAACTTTCCAAAAAACCCGTCGTAAGTCGACTTATCAGTCTGCATAAGTCGACTTGGCAGAGCGAAAAACGACAACTGGAGAAGAGATCATAAGTCGACTTATCAGACCTGATAAGTCGACTTGCCAGAGCCCAAAATCAACATTCCAGAGCAGATCGTAAGTCGACTCATGCACGAACATAAGTCGACTTACCATAAGTCGACTTATGCCTGTGCATGAGTCGACTTATGACCAAAAAACTACTTTTTCTAAGTTCTTCTCTACAATTTTCCCATGTATATCCTTGAAAAAAGAAAAAAAAATGAATGTGCGTGGAAGTGATTCGATTCAATAAAAGGAGAACGTGGGTCTGTGGGCAAAGCTTGAGCTTTTGAGACTCAACAGCTAACCAAACGCGGTTAAGTAATCAAATCGATCGAATGTACATCTGTATGACTGTATCTATATCTTGATCACGTTCTCAGCATGTGATGATGATTGGCTTATAAATGTAACAGCCAACCGCCACTCATTTTATCACCTACACGCTACGGCTTGAAGTTAAAGCCCTTGGAATTTCTCATCGCTCAGAACTCCAAGCTCTTCTTCAAAATTAATCATGGCCAGTGAAGGAACAGCCAACTGCATCGACATCATCTTGGCCATCATTCTTCCTCCTCTTGGAGTATTTCTCAAGTTCGGATGCGGGGTGAGTTTTTTTTTTTCCCCTTCTAATCTTTTGAATTTAATTTTGTTAAATGCGCGCGCGACGAGATGTTGTAAGTCTGAATTTGGTTACAGGTCGAGTTTTGGATATGCTTAGTGCTGACCCTCTGAATTTGGTTACAGGTCGAGTTTTGGATATGCTTAGTGCTGACCCTCTTTGGGTATATCCCGGGAATCATCTACGCCGTTTATGCCATCACCAAATAAGTTTCCTATGCAGGTACAACCTTTTTTTTTCTTCTTTTGAATAATTTTCTGCTATTTAATCGCCATCTACAATTTTAGCCGCTGATGGTTTTTTTTTTTTTTTTTTTTTGTGTTTCAGGGTCTTCTCTGTTGATGTAACTGCCGTGTCGCTGCTTTTGTGAAACTGTTGATGTTTTATTGGTTCAGTTTATTTTTTCTGTATATTATCTCATGCTGTCTCAGCAATTATCATTTTGTTTGGTTTGATTTCAGTTCGTGGGTTTGTGATGCTACCTTTGTTCCTAGCATTTATGCTAATGTAACTTATTATTGTTCTTTTATATTTTGATGAATAGTTTTCTCTCTGTCATTTACATAATTGGAGATTATGAACAATCGTGAAACTCCCCTCATCCCCCCCAAGAAATAATAATGGTAAAGAGATCATCAACCCCACAAATTGAAGAGTAAGAATAGATTTAGGTGTACTTTTTTGCACCTAAAGAAGAATTATTCCTATCCTCTTCCTTCTCTCTTAATCTTCTTATTCTTTCGTGACATTTGATCTTCAATCTGATGAAAAAGGCATAATTAAGATGTAATCACTTTCTCTCTCTTAATTTGAAATGGACAAATGATTTTCCAATTAATTTTGCAGAGTATTTAAGCATTTCCTGATAGTACTATTCTTTGTTCATTGTGCTGGATGGAATGAGAAAATTGTGAAAGTCAGAAATTCTTGTAGGTCCCTGGCCGGACTAGTCAATTTTATTTATTGACAGTAGGAATAGTACTGATAAAAACTTTCAAAACATGATACTATCCTGTAAGAAAAAACCTAAAACATGTCCAAAAATCTCCGAGGTTCCAAAATAAAAGAAAATACATGGTGACAAATTAAACTAGCCCAGGTCTAACATACTCTTCAAATTGGTTACTTGTTCCTTCTTTCATTCTGTTTTTTTTTTTTTTTAAATACGATGCAAACCCGAGAATATTTTAAAAGAGCCAATTTAACATCACGAGGCTAACTTAAAGTATTATTATCAAACTGAACCTCATTTCTCGAGTCAATAAGAGTAAATTACATGTTCCAGTGAGATATGAACTATTTTTAATGATAACTTTCATGTGTTTGGTAGATTAATCAGGATCTTGTATTCAGGATATACCAGGCTCTGAAAGGTTCCGTCCCAACAGCACGTGCATAAAATTTTATAATAGATGCGCATTATTAATAACACATGGAAGCTAATAACAACAGTACATGCAATAGATCATCGATCAACTACTACCAAATTATATCCTGCATTATTATATCCAATTATTGCAGAGAATAGATAAGTTTCATCATTTGCATAGAACTAACATTTGCACATTCAGATTCAAGCAACCGACAATTTACTTTAACTGCCGGTTGTCTGCAAAGAGAGTAAAGAAAAAAAAACATCATATTTAAAAAAAGTAAAGAAAAAACATCATATTTGCATTGAGAGAATATAGGGATCGAAACTGTTTGCCCATGTAACAACAGTACATTTGGGTAATAAGTGGCAAAATCTTACCCAGGGCAAAAGGTTTCAAAATTCTTCTACTCGGGGCTATCTCCAAAATCAAACTACGTATACTGAGGGATAATAAGTTCGATCCAAAGCATAAAAGTATAAGGGTTCTATGTGTAATTAACCCAAAAAAAATTTGATCAAACTAACTATGAGCCTAAATCAAGCATACTTTGTTGTCCAATCCCCAAAATAGGAACAAAAGATAAAGTGAGAAATTAAGATGATCGAGCTTACATCTTGTTTACGACGTCTCCTTTTGATTTTGAACACATCTTTAATTTTAGAATTTAGTCTATCAGATAATTGAAGTTGCTATCAGGTTTCCAATTCTTATAAAATATTTTAATATAAGTCCCCCAATCACTAAAATTACTATTTGGTCTTTCAGTTCTTAGTTAGTTTCAGATTATTTACTATGCTCAAGAGTAGCGCAAAGTTACCAAAACTGGGGGCCCTCATAGCAATTTTAACGATTTGAAGGTGTTGATGTTTAAGTGATCACACAGTCAGTTGTATCCGGTGTTGGATGTGGTTGTTCAATATTGATGAGTGGCTTCTTTCTTCGCCGACTTTATGTCCAATTCTTGATTTGGGTTTAAGTGATCACACGTACAGTCAGTTGTATCCGGTGTTAGATGGGATTGTTCAGTATTGATGAGGGGACGCTTTCTTCCCCGACTTCATGTCCAATTCTTGAATTGGGTTGCTGAACAACCTGCACAAGTAGGAATTCGTGAGAGGACAGAGCTTGGATCCCTCGTGGTTCCTCCGACGGTCAAATCAGCTAATGAACTTGAGTGGAGGAAAATGAAGAACTATGTGAGTTCTTGTATGTGTACAGTGTCTCTGCTTAAAGATTAGATAAAAAAAAAGATCCAAAGATCCAGCCTTTCAGATCCAAGATACAATCCCTAATATGTTTGAATAGTACCTACATTTATATCGAGGGTATAAGGGTAGATTGGTCACTTCAGCCGAGCACAGGATGGTAGTGGCGAAGTGTGGGCTGGTAGCTGAGTCAGCATCTACTTTACAGGTGAGTGGGGGAAGGATCACTTCAACATTAAATGAGAAGTGATTGGCGGCATGCCGATGCCCACGTGGTCCGATGCGTCATGAAGGCTATCGGAGCCAGAGTCATGATACGCCTGACATGCATTAAATACAATGTTGACACGTTGCTAGTGGGAAAGGCTCGAGACAGAAGTTGTCCTATAGCTTCGCCAAGAAGTAATGTCTTTCGAGTCGTCCTCGCGAGGCGACAAGTATCTGGTCGAGTGGGCTTATAGCGAGTCGTCTTCAACAAGAGGGTTGACTGATACCGCCTTTCGAGTCGACATTAAGGAATGTCGACTCGATGAGTCGGTTAGGTCGGGATCCTCGCTAGGCTCTGGCCGCCAACTTGATTGGGGCATTGCATGCATAAGCACACTTATCCGTTACTTGGCAATGAGTTATACTTTGGCGAATGAGAACACCATAACAGTTGGCCTCTTTTGCTTGGAGTCGGCTTGAGCCCGGTCCGAGTGAAATCAAATTTGTTTTGGATGAACGTGGGAGCGTACTTGATGAGAAAATGAAAAGTCTCTTCAGATTTGACGTGACTGATGCCACCATACATTCCTTTTAACTGCCACATGTAAAACCCTGTGAATTTAAAAATATTATAGAAAATAATATTAAATGAGTTAATTATGGTTGATATTGTTCTGGGATGAATGAACATGATTATAATTGATTTGAGATCGATTTAAGTACATATAAATATATATATGTGCATGAAAAACTGTTGACTGAAATCACCTCTGGTCGGTCGACTGATCCTTAGGATCGGTCGAACCGATAGATGCATAGAATTTGGGTTTTGGGTCGGATCGGTTTAGGCCTATTTGATCACATATATATATAGATTATATACCCGAATTTCTCTCTTTTTCTTCATCTCTCACATTCTGAGCAGCAGTCACCCCCCTTAAAATCCTAACTCATTAGTTCAAGTCTTTGGAGAAGCTTTGAGAAGCAAAAAGACCAAGAGGAGGGCGAGATTAGAGGCTTCGATGAGGGAGGATCAAGTTCCTTGCGTGTGTGGGAGTTCTGCCCGGATTTTTGAGGCGAGTTTCATCTCCTCCAAATCTCATCCCCATTTTCTTGGTTTTTATTGGATTTAAAAACCTATTTTATGTGTAAAGATCACTCCATTTATCTGTATAGTGTAAAGATTTAATCTTTCTGATTTAAAAAAGTTATGATACAGATTTCTTTAAAATGGGTTGAAGGTTTGAAGTAAATCTAACATGAGGTTTTGTTAATCTATTTTGCTTTCATGATGAATTTTCAAACATAAACATGTTAGGGTTATTAGAATCCCTCAAATCTTTATATTGGTGTTTTCATCTTTTAGAGTAAATACTAATTGCACTAAATCGAGGTTTTATATATGAGTTCTTTGAAAATATTTGATTTTGATAAATTTTTTTGAGAGAATCAAACGTTCTCAGGAAACTAAAAAATTCCCTCTGGTCGGTTAACTGATCAAAGTAATCAGTCGACCGATTTGCTCTCAGGAAACTGAGATTTTCCTATGGTCGGTCGATCGAACATATGCACCGGTCGACCGATCAAGGCTGGTTTTATGCATGTGTTGAGCATGTCGCGCTCGGTCGACCGAAGAGGTATATCGGTCGACTGATCTAGTGTTGTTTGTAATGTTGATCTTTCCCACGTGCTTTTGATCGTGAACACAAAGTGCGAGTCGCACGTCGACACATGTGTGAGACTGTGAGAGGATCACACTGTGAGAGGACACGTGCTAGATTTGAGCACGCATGAGCCTATTGATACACGCACTCTAATATTTTGAGTTAGTCATGATAGAGAGTGACGTATGTTTTGTTTTATGGTAGTTTTGGATGCTTGAGTGGAGTTAGTTGGTGCACCACAACGAGATCGTGGTTGACTACACTCAGAGTGCGTTAGTTACACTAGTAGAAAATCACGTATCCTAGACGGAATATTTTAGATAAAAAAATTTCCGTCTAGTTTTTTATTAAACTAGACGGAAATTTTTGTCTATAATATTCCGTCTAGGATAAAACATCCTAGACGGAATTTTCTGTCTACAATAGCAAAGTAGATGGTTTTTTTATTTCCCACAACAAACCAAGGCTGAAAGGAAGTCCACAAGCAAACTCACAACAAACCAAGGCTGCAAGCAAACCCACAAGCAAGCCCACAAGCAAGCAGCTCAAATAACCAAGGCTGCTCAAAGTATAGGCAAACAAAAATTCAAGCAACAATTTATCCAAAACTGTTTTATCATCCCAAAAGCAACCAAAAATGACCCAAATCCAATCATTGTAATTATATATAACCAAGGTAGGGGTTCAGATATAGGTATAAAAATTAAAAACATGGATTGCCTCATCTAACAATAAAATTACAATGTAGGTTGCAATCATATGAATGGATTGCCTCACCTAACATTGTAAATATAATGTAGGTTACATTCTCATCCTAGATTGCCCTACCTAAACATCACAAAGACATTGTAGATTGCATTCTCATCATCATTACCTAAAATGAAAAATACAAAATAGTCATACCAATACATAGCGTGCAATGTAGTTGCTATCAAGTATCATGTCCATCCATATTTGCATCAAGTATCATAATATATGGATATATAAACCTGCAAAATAACCCAAATTAATGAATTGGAGTAGTGAAACATGCTTCATGTTGGCAAAAGTTATGCTAGTTCTTTGCATATTGAAGAATAAGTTGATGTAGCAAAATGATTAAATATACACACCACGTTAACTATATGAGTACTAATCCAAAACATTATCACAACAAACCCACAACAAACCAAGGCTACAAGCAAACCCCCAAATCAAATTTCATAGAAACCCCTAATCAAGTTTAATTTAGGTATGAACTCAACCCAAATCAATTTCACAGAAGTAGACTAATCAATTTCACACAAATAAATGGCATTCAAAATTGTAGGCATAGACTAACAATTGCAATTTACGTATGAATTGAACCGAAATCAATTTCACAGAAAACCCCAAATCAATTTCACAGAAACCACCAAATCGAATCCTTCAAAACCTTAATTTAGAAAGAAAAGGAAGAAGATTTACATGCATGGTTAGAGAGAAGATTGATTGGAACCTTAGATCTGCAAGATGACCGAAATAACAGAAACCCCAAATTAATTTCACGCAAACGAAATCTTCCATCTTCAAATCATCTTCCAAACTGAATTTTTAGCATAAACCCTAGTCGTTATCCATCTTAGGACTAAGATTTAACCCAAGAAATGAGGATTTGAGAAGAAGAGAGCTAGGTTTTTAGCGTGGAAAATGAAGACGGCGGGTAAAAGACGAAGGAGCTAGCTAGCAGTGAGAACATCTCATCGTGGTTGGTTTTTGAGAGTGGGATTCTCGTCACGAGAATATCTCAGCGTTGAGTTGGCTTGTTTTTGTCAGATATCCACCCATATCCTACCCTTTTATTAGAAATTTACAAATGCTAAAAATAGTAGTTTTTTATAATTTTAGGATCTAATATCCTGAAATTTATTTTGAAACAAACAAAGGTTATAAAATCTATAAACTCAAAAAAAACCCACTTTTTCATCCTAGAATTTATTATCCACCCTATTTCCCAAAAAAAAGTTAAAACAAACACCCCCTAAGTCTACGTAAATAACTATAACATGCAACTTTTACCAAACAAAACTATAACATACATCACGTACAAAGCACATGTTAGATACTAGTGAAACTAAAACAACAGTTGTCTAAATAAAGCGATCAATAACCATGCAATACAATAACAACAAAGTCTATATCCCAACTATTTGGGGTTGGCTACATGAATCTTATTATTCTATTCCCTTCTATTATGGGTCATTTCCTTTGTTAAACTAACTATAAGTTTTTGCAGAGTGGAACCATGTAGCCTTTTTAATTACTTCCAACCTGCCTCTATATATCTTTACTCTATTAACTATAATATTATCACTTCTCCTAATCGATGTACTAAAAGATCTATATTGTACATGACCATTCCACCTTTATCAATTCTTTCTCATTTTATCCTCTATAGGAATAACCTCTAATTTACTATGGATGTATTTATTTTTATACTATCTTTTAGTGTATACCCACAAGGTCATCTCAATATTTTCTTTTCTGCTACACTCATTTTATCCTCTATAGAATTTTTCTTTAAGTCTAATAGATATTATACGATCACATAAGACTTTTAAAGCACTCCTCCGTTTTAACCATCCTAATTTTATCTGACTAACAACATCATCTTCAATCTCACCATCATGCTGAATGATTAATCCTAAATAGCAAAAAATTGATTATTTTTAGATATTTTTGGCTAAAACATGTACTACAAGCTCTTTTCTTCTTCTAGTTTTACTAAAAATATATCTCATGTATTCTATTGTTATTCTAGAAATTCTAAAATATTTAGTTTCAATAGCTTATCTCAACTTTTCTACTTTAAAAATTATATATATTCTAGTCTTGTTAACTAATACTATATCATCAGCAAATAAGATATAGGGCTGTCCAAAACAGCCCGCGGCCCAGGCCCGGCCCAGCCCAGGGTCGGCCCGAAACCCGGGCCAGAACCGGGCCCGGGCCCGGTCGTCAAAGATCGGCCCGGCCCGGCCCGGAATAGTAAAATTTTTTATTTTTTTATTTTTTTATTTTTTATATGTTTCTAGTCTTGCCTATATCTTATTTGCTGATGATATAGTATTAGTT
>BQKN01048872.1:0-35079 GCA_022839385.1 Asparagus kiusianus | reverse complement strand
CCCGTCAGCTGCCGCCATTTCTTGGCATTGTTGGAGACGTACATGCCTGATAGCAACACCTTCCTGACTGGTGATGGAGAGTTGGGGTTGGCTCTCCACGAGATGCATCAGGTTTCTGGTCTCCCGATGGGAGATTACCCTTACCAGGAGTATTTTCCTTCGAACCAGCAGTTGTGGAGGTTGAAGCAGGATGATCCCGATATGTATGCCACTCTCTGGGACCTCACTTGCCATTATCATACCTCGTTGACCCTGATTTCCCCCCCGGCGAAGACAAAGAGGAAGATTAGCTTGAAGCAGTTCGCTACTTATCTGTTCCAGAACTTGGAGGGTAGCTCTAGCGACCTTGTTCGCGAGCTAGATATTTTGACTGTCACTGCCGTTAACGAGTTGGTGGAGAAGAGCGGGGCCCAATCCTATACCCTTGCCAGCGCTGAGGGAGCTTTCCCCGCGGGGACCAAGTTTCGTTCGTTCCTCCGCCGTGCGCAGAAGTCCATAGAGCCTAGGTCTCTGTTGGCAGGATATCTTGCTCTCTGGTTGAAGAAGTGTATTGTTCCTCATCAGTCTTCGGATGCCTTACCTCTTGAGGTGCTTTTTCCCGCGGTTCAGTTAGCTTATGGGAGAGAGCTTTCTTTGCTTCCGGCGATGGTGGCCAGCATCCATTGCGGGCTTAGGAGCGTGGTCCGTAGCTTTACTCAGGTGGGTCCTGAGATATCTACCGAGCTTATCTGTCCTAAGGTCGAGCTCCCCTACGCATATCTGATGGCGTGGCTCGTTCTTCACCGTCCTGGGCTGATGTCAGCGCCTAATGCTGTTGATGTTCCTGTTCCATATCTGCAGCTGTTGGAGAAGAGTAGATGGCTCGGGAAGAAATTCGAGGACGTTCAGCAGGAGCTTCAAGTCCGCAAGGGCTGGGAGTTCTTTAAGTGCTTCCCTCAGTTTTCGGGCCGATATGGCGACGTGTTGATTGATGAGGAGAAGCCCCGGAGTAACCGTACCATTCTCGACATCGGCTGTTTTCGTTGGTTGATTAACATCCGTGTCGGGTATCTTGTCTTCCGGGTGAAGAACCGATGCTATATAGAGCCTTACCTCCCTTGCCGCTTTGCTCGTCAATTCGGCTATGACCAGCTATATATCGGGAACCCCAGCCGCGGTTTGAGGGTTGAGGGAGGACTAGTTGACGGCGTGCGAGCGTGGTTGTGGACCATGGCGGGCTGCACCGGGGCCCGCTTTGCTCTTCCCTCTTATAGGCGCAAGCCGATGATCACTTTTCTCAGTTGCAAGTGGCTTCTTTCTGCTTATGAATTCATAGGCGTGAAGAGCCTTTCGGAGTTGGAGTCCGATCACTCAGTGCAGGCCGCCATGATGGCTGCTCGTAAGGCTGAGGTTGCTCGGAAGCAGAGGAAGAGGCGTGGTAAATCCTCCCTCTCCAGCAGAGATGATGCAGGGTCTCTCCCTATGGATGATGAGGTCGAGACTCCTGAGGGAGAGTTTGCGGATATAGACACCGACCAAGGAGAACTCGGTGCAGGTTTGTCATATACCCTTTGATTTCCTTTCTTGAATCCAGCTGGCATTTATGAATATCATCATTTCAGGTAGGACCTCTGGTGATCGTGAGCCACTCGCTTCTCACTTCACGGGCTCAGGGCCTGATGACCGAGCTATTATGAGTAGTCAGCCTGCGCATGATCGACCTGTGGGTCCCAGTAGAGCTGGTGCTTTGAAGAGGAAAAAGACTGTTCCCAAGCCACCTAGGAATCGGCATCCGTGTGGAGCGGACTTGAACGACATTGCCGATGGTGAGGAAGATAACACCTTTTGAATGTATTTTGTTGCCTTGAGGTGATTTACCTTTGGGATTCATAATCATGTTTTGGATTTCAGGGATCTTTGAAGACGGTGAGCTTCCCCCGGCTCCGGTATTTCCTGGATCCGACCACATGGATTGCTTTATGCAAGAAATGTGCGATGCTCTTCATGATGGTTCCCTAGGCATTGACCTGAACATTGATCTGGAGCCGGCGAACAGCGTCGATCGCACCATCCCATACTCAGGTATATCTCTGTTCAAGGATATCCTGTGCCTTGCTTTCTCTTTTGTGCATCTCTCCAACCCTCTGGTTGTATTGTAGATGCTGCCAGAGAAGAACTAGCTGAGGATGGAGTCTTTCCAGATGCGGGCTTCGGGGTACGGGAGGATGCTCCTGTTCCCGGCTTCTCGAGGCCTGATGCTGGATTACTGGCCGATATGTTGGCCGAACATACTTCGGAAATACCTATGAGACCACTCTTTGGGAGTGGTTCATTCACCGGTATTTATCCGATCTCGCTTTTCTTTACTTGCCTAAATTTTCGTTTTGGCTAATAAGGAAGCTTAACTGTAGGATCGGGCGATGTGCCTGATGCTGCTACAGCTGCGAGCGTTTTCCGACCTCCACCGAGTAGTACGACTGACTTGCCCACGGGGGTTGATACACACCCCATGACCACTCCTGTCGCTACTTCGGATTCCGTCGGATCTCAACCCGAGGGGACTTCTGCCGGTATAGGTATGCCTCGAATTCCCCCTTCGGGTTTTCCGATTATTTTTTTGATAGTCCTTTAGCTTCTTGTATTGCTACTTTCAGGACCTCAATTTTCTCTTTATGAGCATGTTCACGCTCTTTTGGTCGATACCGATCCAGACCGAGACGTTTTTCGTATGGACCTGGGATATTTTACGACCTTCTATAATGGCATGATCGAGAAACTTCTTCACAGGGGATGCTGTTTCGATCAGTTCAGGCGTTCCTTCTCTCGTCATATGATGATGATGAGGGAGGAAGGACATCCGGAGCTGGCCGATTCTTTCACTGCTGAATTCGCTGCCCTGGAGTCAGAGGTTCGAGAGCTGAGGGAGCTGAAGGCTGGTAGAGCTTCCTCTTTTGCATCTTCTCAGGTGGAGGATAGGTTGACGCAGTGGCGTGACCTGAGATCTTCCATTAGTAGCGAGCTCCGATCACGCGAGCACTTTGTCGGACAGCTGATGGCCGCTCTGGCGAGGAAGGACACCAGCAGAGGCGAGTTACTCAGCTCCCTAGATTCCACTCGTGCAGAGATAGCTAGGCTGAAGGAGGCCTTGGGACGTGCTGAAGAGTCTGCTGCTATAATCACTGAGGACCTGGTTGGGTTGGAGCGTTCTCGTGAATGGACGCTCGACAAGTTGGGAACAACACAGGAGGGGTTGATGAAGCTGCGAGCTGAAGCCACGGAGGTCTTGAGCAGTTCCGAGGATTCTGTCCGAGCTAGCTTGCAAGCGGAGTTCGAGCAGAGCTATATGGACAGGCTCTCTGGTTTAGAGTCTCATATTCTTAGCCGTCGGTTGCCTTCGGGCTGACGGACTTGCTGTTGTATGCTTTTGGCTTGATCCTTTATGAGAGACTCTGTACTTGCTTCTTTTAACAGGATGTTTTGGTGCACCCCCAGCCCTTAATGCTATGACTTTGAGTTCGTAACTCTGTGATTCATCATTTTCTTTTTATGAAAAAAAAAAGGCACTTTGCATCGCGTATTAGGCGATGACTTATCCCTACTTAGGATTCGGGATAAAATTCCCCGTGCGTGTGAAGCCCGGATTATGGTGTTATTAATAACAACCTGCCACAATGTGGAATATGTGGGCTTTTGTCTCTTTTTACGGTTAGGGACTAACCGGCAATGCGTGTTAGGCACTGACTTTGGGATTTTTGGCAAACCCCCAGCCTTCAACGGGTTTGACTTGCCTTTACCGATTGCCGTTTGACTCGGGCTAGCATGCGAATTATCTAAATCCGTTCCGCATGTAACGTTGTGCTAAGAAAATTGCTTCTCTTAGACTTACTGCTATGATATTGAATACATAGGCTTCGTCTTTCTCACGGGAAAGACTACCCGGCAACGCTGGTTAAGCGTTGACTTCATCCCTGCCTTTTCTGAAAGCAAAGACAGAGGAAAAGGTGCTATGATTTTGAATACATAGACTTTGTCTTTCTCACGGGAAAGACTACCCGGCAACACTGGTTAGGCGTTGACTTCATCCCTGTCTTTTCTGAAAGCAAAGCCAAGGGAAAGGGGGAGACTAGAAGTGGGATCTCCACTTCGAGAATCGAAAAGATTCGGATAATCCTAACTGTCGTAAGGTTTGATTATCGAATCGAAAAGTTCAAACGACCCTAACTGTCGTAAGGTTTGGTCATTTGACTCTGAAGAGGAAGAATTTTGTATTCTATCTTCAGCGGGAAAGGAAACTCGGGGTGGGATCTCCATCCCCAGAATCCGACAGGTGAAACTAGGAGTGGGATCTCCACTCCGAGAATCGAAAAGATTCGGATAACCCTAACTGTCGTAAGGTTTGATTATCGAATCGAAAGGTTCAAACGACCCTAACTGTCGTAAGGTTTGGTCATTTGACTCTGAAGAGGAAGAATTTTATATTCTATCTTCAGCAGGAAAGGAAACTCGAGGTGGGATCTCCACCCCCAGAATCCGAAGGATGAAACTAGGAGTGGGATCTCCACTCCGAGAATCGAAAAGATTCGGATAACCCTAACTGTCGTAAGGTTTGATTATCAAATCGAAAGGTTCAAACGACCCTAACTATCGTAAGGTTTGGTCATTTGACTTGAAATTGGACCTCTCGTTCATTGAAGGAATCGAGAAGGGATTTTGGTTGTGGTCCTAACTGTAGTAAGGTTTGACCAAGTGGGGAGTGTGAGAATGATCATAACCGAAAGAAGGTTTGATCGCTCGATTTGTGGACCTCTCGTTCATTGACGGAATCGAGAGGGGAATTTGGCTTTGGCCCTAACTGTAGTAAGGTTTGACCAAGCTGGAATTGTGTGGTGGAGACTATGAGTAGTCAGAAACCACCGAAAGTTTTGTGAGGAAAGATTAATCCATCAAATGGTTGGATCTCATCTCAGCAAAAGAGTGCTTGTGAGAGTTAAATTCTGACAAACAAGAATATTCGGAATTCGAATATTGATTTCTTGTTTATCAGCGACCGGGTTATCCCTAAGAATACCCCGATGTGGTATTCTTCCGGGAACTTCCCGGTACCTCAATTCTTCTGAGGATACTAAGGATAGTATCTCTTCAGAAATTTGCCATTTATTGGCATCATGAGCCGATCACCATCTTTGGTGACTAGGCGATAGGCGCCGTTCGAGTAAACTGTTTCTACTACGAACGGTCCTTCCCATTTGGGTTCAAATTTGCCTGTCTTCTTGGAGTTAAAGATCATAGGACGCTTTTCGGTTAAGACCAAGTCCCCTTCCTTAAAACTCCTTTGTCGAACCTTTTTGTCGAAGGCTCTAGAAATCCTGGCTTGGTAAAACTCAATGTGCTGTTGAGCTTCCAGGCGCTTTTCATCGAGCATCTCGAGTTCTTCGAGGCGCTTCTGATGCTGTTCTTCGGTCGTCATCTGGGTGGCGAGAGCGATCCGAAGAGATGGAATTTGAACTTCCAGAGGGAGAACGGCTTCACATCCGTATACCAATGAATACGGGGTAGCGCCGGTCGGTGTACGCACCGTGGTACGATAGGCCCATAGGGCCGCACCGAGCTTATCATCCCAATCTCGCTTGTTATTTTTCACGAGCTTTGACAAGAGCTTTATGATAGTCTTGTTGAAGGCTTCAGCTAACCCGTTTGCTGTGGGGTTATAGGCTGTTGACGAGATGTCCTGAATTTTGAACTTTTCGCAGAACCTTATGAAGGCGTTGCTGATAAATTGAGGACCGTTGTCGTGTATGATTCATCTTGGAACACTATGCCGGTAAATGATATGGTGCTTGATGAATGTAATGACGTTGCTCGTCTTGACTTCTCTGAGTGGAACTGCCTCAGCTCATTTGGAGAAGTAATCGGTGATGGCCAGGATGAACCGATCGCCTTTAACCGAAGGGGGATTTATAGGACCAACAATGTCCATTCCCCAGGTCTCGAACGGCCACGACGTAACCGAAGGATGTAGATGTTCCGGAGGCTGGTGCATGTAATTCGCGTGTACCTGACACGCGTGACACTTCCGGGCGTATACAATTGCCTCATGCATCATGGAGGGCCAAAAGTATCCCATTCTCCTGATGCGATCATAAAGCTTGGGACCAGGTTGGTGCGCGCCGCACTCTCCTTCATGCGCCTCTTTAAGCACTTCTTCAGCTTCTTTGGTTGATAGACACCGTGCCAGCACGCCATCATACCCCCTGCGGTATAGCGTTCGATTCTCTGTATTATAGTAGAATCTCGGAGCTCTTCGTCTGATCGACTCTCTCTCCTTCACGTCTTCTGGCAAGATTCCGTGTAGGACGTAGTCGATGATGGGGAAACGCCAATCTCGAGGTTCGAACTCAGCCTGAGTTGTGTGCACCTCTTGGACCTCTTCCTCCCTGCCATTTTCATCATAAAGTGGTACTAAGAGTTGGTGAGTTCGTACCGTAACAAATTGTTCTGTCCCGGGAGGCTGTGCCAGAGATACAGCTAGAGCTGCCAATGCATCTGCATAGGTGTTCTGCAACCGCGGCACGTGCTCGATGAAGAATCCTTCAAATGATTCCGCCAGTTCTACAGCCATTTTGTGATACGGGACTAGGTCCTGACTTCGAACTTCATATTCCCCTTGGACCTGTTTGACGATTAGTTGAGAATCACCGAAGGCTTCGAGATACTCAACCCCCAGCTCTTTGGCAAAGTTGAGTCCTATAATCAGTGCGTTGTACTCTGCCACATTATTCGAGCATGGCTCGGTTAATGAGTAGGCTCGAGGCATCACATGTTTTCCTGGGGAAACTAGGACCACTCCAACTCCGGAGGAGACCTTCGAACATCCAGAAGCACTTGTGGCATTAGCTGCTCGTGAAGCGCCATCGAAGTACAAACGCCACACTTGTTGGTGTGAAGTTGCGTTGACTTCGTGGGTTTCATCAGGTAAATCGTCATATATCTCGGCGGCGTCCGTACTTGGATTAGCTACCAAGAGATCACAGATGGCCTGTCCTTTTACTGACTTCTGCTGTTTGAAGTGCAGATCGTATTGGGACAAGAGTAAAGCCCACTTCGCTAACCGCCAGCTCATGGAAGCCGGTTGAGTCATGAACACTCGGACCGGGTTAACTTTGGAAATGACATAGATGGTCTGTCCGACCAAGTAATGCCGCATTTTCTGGATGGCGAACACTAAGGCGAGGCATTCTCTCTCAATCATAGGATATCGAGATTCCACGCCCACCATGGTTCGACTTAAATAATATACCGCCTGCTCGTGACCGTTATCGTCATCTTGTGCAAGCAATGCACTTAATGAGTGGCTCGTCGCCTTGACATAGATCAAGAACGGTTTGCCCGATTTCGGTGCAACGAGTACGGGAGGTTTCGAGAGATATTCTTTAATACTCTCGAATGCCTGTTGACAAGCGTCGTCCCATACGAATGACACGCCCTTCTTTGTGAGCCTGGAGAACGGTTGGCATTTCCCCGAAAGGTTTGAGATAAACCGACGGATATACGCCAATCGCCCTTGCAGTCCTCTGAGCTCCTTGAGGTTCCTCGGAGGTTGCAATTCATTGATCGCCTTTACTTTGTCTGGATCAATGTGAATACCTTTGGTGGTGACGACGAATCCCAAGAATTTTCCACTAGCCATTCCGAGGAAAGACTTGGTAGGGTTCATCTTCAACTGATGGGCCCGCATCAAATCGAACATGGTCTTCAAGTCTTTGATGTGATCTTTCTTATCACGACTTTTCACGACCAGATCGTCCACGTAGCATTCGACGGTCTTTCGGAGATGCTCCTGAAAGATCTTTGACATGGCTCGCTGATATGTAGCACCTGCATTCTTCAAGCCGAAGGGCATGACTGTGTAGCAGAATACGCCGAGAGGCGTTCTAAATGCAGTGTGCTTCTCATCCTCTGGATGCATCTTTATCTGGTTGTAACCAGAGAAACCATCCATAAAGGACATCCTCTCAAACCCACACGTGTTGTCGATGATAACATCCGTGATGGGAAGAGGAAAATCATCTTTTGGGCAAGCAGCATTGAGGTCCCTGAAGTCAATGCATATCCGGATCTTTCCGTTCTTCTTCAGGACCGGAACAATGTTAGCAAGCCATTCGGGATGTTGTTCCTCTCGGATAAATCCCGAATCAACGAGCTTTTTGACTTCAGCTTCGATCGCTTCCATCATTTGCGGACGAAACCGTCGTTGTTGTTGTTTGACTGGTTTGACCTCCGGCTTAATGTTGAGACGATGCACCGCTATATTTGGATCGAGACCTGGCATGTCTTCATAATTCCAGGCGAATACGTCAATATACTCCCGGATAAGAGAAATCAACTCCTCCTTCTCCTCAGGTAGGAGGCTGTCGCTGATGAATATTGGCTTTGGATTCTCCTCGGTTCCCATAATCACCTGGACGACTTGGTCTTCGGTAGGAGGCTCTCTTTGCTCGAACCGGTCACCGTACTGCATGCTTAAGTGATGAACCCACGGGTCTTCCCATGTCGGCATCTCATCATCTTCTTCTATTGTTGTTGGATCAACCGTGACCATATTCGACATTAGCTTCTTAAACACTTCACCAAGACTAGCGTCGGAATCCCAACCCGAAGAGTCGGAGGAATATCCCTTCCTAGTCTTGTTAGCAATCTGGTCGATGATTTGCCAGCCACACTCATCATCTGATGAGACATAGCCTAGACCTCTTTTGTGGCGATAATAATCATCGGGTTTTCCCTTCGGTACATAGGCCATCCGGGGTGGAACCCGTGGACCTCGACCAAAGAAAAGACCCTCCCCGAGCTTGAAGTCATACCCGTGCCTTTCCATCATGTTGCGCGCTTTCGCATCGTATTTGGATAGATGACGGGCTGGTTTATCATTGTCGTCTTCCTCTTCCATGAAGTGGTCGGGTATCGGAGATGCTCTTCCTTTGCCGTAGACGACCTCCTTTCCACCCCCAATCCCTGCGGGGATGATAAGCGTTGTTCCGCAAGGGTCGTGTACCTGCTTCTTCGTCAAACAAAATGATTGAAGAGGCATATATATATCAGGGTTAGCATAGAGTTCATTAGTGATATCATCGAGACCCGTCGAGTACTCTAAATCATCGTTTATTGATAGTTCTTCGGCAAGTTGCCAATTACAACTATCTTCCGATGATTCATCATCGTCAAGATTGATTACAATGGGTACAATGTCGTTTAAAACAAAACCGCCATCATAATCAAACCCTGGTTCGGTATCAGCTTCATCTCCGCTGTCCGTTCCTTGGGCCGATGGTTCAGTATCGGATTCAGCGCCGTATAAAAGGGAGTCGGTGAAATAATTCTCCAATCCCTTGAACGGTTGCTTATCCGCGACCACCGTCTTGACTTCATTATTTGTACCCACATACTTGAGGCACTGATGCAGAGTTGACGGGACTATAAGGTTACCGTGGATCCAAGGTCGACCCAACAGTAAATTATAGGAAGTTTCCGCGTCAATTACGTAGCATGTTACTTCCGACTTCAAATCCCCAATCTGGCATTTGATTCGGATCTTCCCCAAGGGTTTGGACCCGCTGGTGTTGAATCCGTAAATCGTCGTGCCAGTGGACGCTAATTTGCTAGTCGGGATTCCGAGATGATGCATCAATCGGAATGGCATGATGCTCACAGCGGAACCCGGATCGACTTGGATCCGGTTGACAACGCTGGAGCCGATATGCCCGGTGAAGTACAAGGGCCTGTCATGATTTGAGTTCTTTGTCTGCATATCTTCTTTGGTGAAAGAGATGCAGGGGAAGTGATGCGCCGCCAGATTGCATTGTTGAGCTGATGACTCTGGTTCTTCGGAAGATGGTTTGATCCGAGTCAAGAAGGCTTCGGAATCACTCAAGGCTACTTGTAGTGCTTTCCGTGTATCCTTCGACAATCGCAGCAACTCGTACAGGGTTATGCGAGCCGGGATGTTGGCCAATTGTGCCATAATGTCGAAGTGAGGTGGAGAGCTTGTGTTCCCCGGTTTGTCCCTCCCAATCGGGTGATTGAATCGAGATTGCCTCGGGTTCTGAGCTTCTTGACGTACGGGCTCTTTTTCCTTATCCTTCTGCGGGATTCTCTCCGTAGCTGCTGGCGTTGGGGGAATTACTGCAATCCCTAGTTCTGCCAGCGTCTTGGAAGGTGGGGTTTTGGTACCCAACTGCTCGGTAGCATCTGGATACTTAAAATGATACTCGTTCCCGCTCCGAGTTACAAAAGCTTCTTGCTCGTCCTCAGAAAGTGGGAAGGTTGGAATTTTGTCATCATCCACCCCCGGTATGGCAGAAGCACCGTAGCACGATTTACCCTTCCTCTTCGACTTCTTCTTGTTCTTTGTGGAAGAGGTCCCGGCCCACTGTTCATCTGCGATCAAGTCCGGATGAACCCACCAGATCTCGCCATTTGGGGCTGTGTGTGGCACAAGCCCTTTCTGGCGCTGCTGGTGTGGATCATCGTTCACTGTCTTCACCGCCGCTTTGATCACTGACTCGTGTTGGAACCAACTCGAGGGAACAGATCCAAAGCTAATGGATACGGTGTTCGCACCCACCTTCTTCTCTTTGGGCTGTTTCATAGTGATGACCCTAACATCGATCAGGGCCTGAATCTTGTCCTTGAGAGTGTAGCACACCTTGGTAGGATGGTGCACCGCTCGGTGGAATGCGCAGTATTTCGGATCGTTGACCCTCTTGGCATCTTCTTGATCCTGTATCGGCGGCAGCTTGATCTTATTATTCTCGACCAAATACTTGAAGATACCGGGGATTTCATCCTCTTTGAACGAGTAGACTTTTGGGAACCTTGGCTCTCCAACCTTTTGCTTCTGGGGCTGTTGCTGCCATCTCGGTTGTTGAGGCGCCCTCTGTTGCTGCTGCTGCGGCTGCTGTGGCTGTTGCTGCTGTTGCGGTTGTGCTTGTACTTCAAAGACTTGATTTGCGACTACCGCATTCGCATGCGCCTTCCCTTTACCCTTGGGGGTAAAATTTGGTTGCGGGGCATTGTTGGGTATTTGTCCCCTCTCTACCTTTTTTCTCTTGAGGAATCGTTCAGCTCGCTCTCCCCGCATTTTCAAGTCCTTCCAGGTTTTGGACGGCGCCATTCCCATGGCTTCGAGGATGTCGAGCGTGAGGTTGTTGTGGCAAGTCTCGAGGATGAAATCCTCGCTGACCGGATCCCTGCAATTCATAGCCTTGTTGCGGAATCTCTTCACGAAGTTTTCAACCGTCTCGCCGTTCTTTTGTTTTTCATCGAACAGCGTGCCGATCAAAATCTCGGTGTCATCATCAAAGAAGTTGGTTAAAAACATGTCCTCCATGTCATCCCAGCCATTGATGCTTCCGGGCTTGAGACGGCGATACCAATCGAAGGCAGCTCCGCGAAGAGTGCCGACGAATGACCGCACCATGAGGGGCTCATTTCCGGAAATAATTCCTAAATGAGACTTGAAATAGATTAAATGTTGGGTAGGGGAACCCTTCCCATCAAACGGCGTAAAGTTAATCAGATTAAACTTTGCCGGATATGGGATCGATTCCCACTCCCTTGGATAGGGGCAGGGTATACCAGACCTTTTTACCTCCTGAGCATTCATCAATGCATTGATCTTGCTCTCCAGGTCTTTCATCTTCCTGTCCTCACTCGTCTCGGTCTTCGAGTGGCTTCTGGGAGAGGGGGCGTGGTCCTCTTGGGCATTATCTTCTGCGGGACCACCCCCGTTGCTGGTGTTGACAGGAGGGACGTTGACATTATCCCCTTCCCGTTCATGCTCCTCTGGATTGCGTTGACTCGGTTCTCCTTGGTGAACCGTCATCGCCGCGATCTGTTGGTCGTGCATCTCCCTCATCCGCTGCATGACCATCTCCATTTCAAATTTGAAGCTTTCCTTCTGCTTGGCCAGGGCTTCTTCAAGTATCTTCGACACTTGTTCGGCGCTGATCATGAGCGATTCATAAGGTTGGCCCGCACTTGAAGTTGTGTCGTCGGATGCGACGGCGGAGCAGGTATCAGAATCAGCCTCTGATTCTTTTTCTTCTAGGGAAAGTCCCTTATGTACTCTTAGGTAATTATTTCGTTTGATGGTTCCCGATCGTAACCACGTCATGCATCGGGATGCCTCGGCAAGCTGATCCAAGTTGAGACGTGGCGTTGATCCCCCTCTGCCGGTCATGTTGACTGATACTTTCGAGTATTCATCCTCTCGGCGAAGCGATTTCTTCTTGTGGAAACGCTTCGGTTTGGAGAGTCTCTCGAACACCGAGATTCTTGTTGGGGTCTGAGCACAGCAACACTCGGACAGCACTGCCTTAATAATGTTGGCACACGGGCAGTGGGACTCCATATCCTGCATGTATCTCTTTCGAGATTTTTCCACACCCCCAGCCCTGTAGTACAGCTCATCAGCTTGATGGCTGGAGCAACCTACAGAGTGTTGGTAAATGTCCCTCGGTATAATACGCTCATCCTCAGACGAGTGTGTTTCTCCTTGGGAATGCAAAACATGGTTAGATTTTTCAAGAGTGGCCCGTTCAATTTTACGCTTTTGGGAGCGTAGAAATCGAACGGGCTCTTTTAGTTCGACTCGCAACTCAGTGCGGTCGGTGATAGGGGCTTTCCCTTTTTCATCTTTCTTGGGGGGATTGATTCGACCCCCGGTCTGTTTTTTAACTTGGGGACCTTTCAATGGTCCCAGCCGTTCTTTGACGGGTATTCTTCCTCGGTTCTCCGGTAAGGGACCGAGGCGACTCGTCAAAGGAACCTGGGATCTTGAATGATCCCCTTTTTTACCTGGCCCTGTTGCGGGTGCCGGTACAGGAGGAGTAGGCTCTGATTTGGTTGAACTCTGGGCGACAATCTTGCCCTTCTTTGCTGGAAGTGTTGGTGTCGATTTAGGAACCCACACCAGTTTGTTTGTAGACGGTGTTTTGACCACCGTTTCTCGCTGCATCTCCTCTGCCTTCTTCAGGAGAAGCCGGGCGTGTGCAAGTAGAGCGCGGCGCTTCTTGATTCGCTCCTCGAGCGTGGAGCGGTTCCTCTTGACTCGGATCCACTCGTTTGCTTCTGATTTGGAGGGGAGGTTGATTGCTTGCCGTTGCTCTTGCCGCTGCCTCGACTTCAGATCCTCTGCATAGCGCACTCCATCTTTCGACTCCTTAACCCTGGCGAGCTGTTGAGCGAGGCGTTGGCGGCGTCTTTGGATCGCCCTTTTTGATGGAGTTGGAGCAGCATCACCCATTGCCTTTGGTGCTGTTGGATCTACGTTCTTGACCACACTGATCGACGCAAGGCCGTTGTGTGGTGCAAGTGTAGCAGCAGCGACGGCGGGGTCTTGAATTGAGGAGTTGGAGATCCCGCAAGCTCTTTTTGGAGATGGGTTCTTCCTGCGCCGATGCGGAGATGCAGATCTGGAGGAGGAGGAGGAGAGGTACTCTTCATACTTCTGCTGGTCGAACTCGTACTCGACCTCTTCATTCACCTGGATCTTGAAGGCCGGTTGCGTCACTCCGATCTCGGCAGCGAGGTCGGCGGCTCCCACTGTGGTCGCCAGCTTGTTTTCGGTAAAAGTTGCTGTTTTCATTACTTTGCTATCTGTTACAACTTTGATCGTTACAACAGTATAAAATGAAAACAAAGGGGTACAACTTAAACGAAAATAAACACGAGATCCCGGTTTGGTACGGTCTCGCTTGCGTGGGTTGTTGGCCTGTGACGGGGACGTCGATATCCGTGGACCGCCGACTCTTCAAGATCCTTCCGGGAAAATCCGGCAGAGCTTCGTCTATCCGCGTGGGATATAGAAGCAGAACTTCGTCGATCCGCGTGAGATCTTAGAAGTTTAAAGCGTATATCTCGGTTAAACGAGATAGTAGCTCTTCTCAGTGTCGCCTACGAAGGGCAACACCAAGGACAGAAAGGGGTGAATGAAGAAAGGTTGATGAAGACTCTCGCTCCTCGATCCGGCAGGGCTTCGCCGCTCTCCTACAGACTCTGACTCCTCACTCCGGCAGGGCTTCGCCGCTCTCTTGCAGAACGATCCTTGGCTAAGATAATTCAGCCTTGAATCGAGTGCAAAATCAGGAGCCCCTCACAAAGGAGGCCTTAGGGGTCTATTTATAGGCTCACCAGGGGGGGACAGGACACCGACAAGACACCCCTCGGGTGTTTCGAGCCTGCCGAGGTGTCCGCAGGTGTCCCGGTTCAGTCCGTTGTCCTGCCGTTGTCCCGCCGTTGACTCGCCGTTTGACTCGCCGTTGACTTTTCATCCGAACTCGGATTTGAGTGATTTCGGATGCGTTGGAATCGTGACGGCGAGCTCTGTAGGCCCCGATGGTTGGATTATCAGTGGGGTGATCGGGGCATGGCGGGCGTTGGCCCAATTGCGGTGGTCGCGGGGTTTTCGGTCAATCCGTATCCCCGTGATTCTGACATTCTGTCGGCTCACGTAATCCGTCGGTTTGCTTCAGTCGCTCACCGGCGTCATTTGAGCTCTTGTGAACTGGGTAGCGTCGTTCGATCGTCGATCGTTAACACCGAGCTGTGAGTGGGGACCTATCGGCAATTTTCGATGCCTACAGGCGTTTCCGACGAAGAAGAGCGGTGGATGAAAACAGAGAATTCCCGAGGGTCACCGCTAACATGACCAGCAAAAGGACATCGACACGGGATGATCTCGAGTTGATTCTGAAAGCATCCCGGCATCTAACCCGTCTGCAGTCTGGAGCCATCGCACAAGGAACTTATGGCAGGGTTCGGATAAGACCACCTTCAGAAGATGAAGAATCGGATGCTTGCTCTGCGGTTGCGTCTGACAACACCGTATCCAGCGAAGGAGAACCCCGCGAGTCATTTATGATAAGCGCGGAACAAGTGGCCAAGATGCTCGAAGAAGCCATGGCCAAACAACAGGAGAGCTTCAGGCTCGAGATGCAGATGGCCATGCAGACTATAAAAGAGATGCATGAGCAACAAATCCAGGCATTGAGGAACCAACAAGGCGAACCAAGTCGTCATAACCAGAACAATCTGGAAAATGAGGACACAGGTGCAAATGAAACTCGGGACGCCAATGATCCTCCCATCAATGCAGGGGGTGGAAACGAGGATGCCAACAAAGATACAAGTGAAAACTTGAAGATCAAAAACCTCGAGAGCAAAATCAATACGTTGATTTCCGCTCAAGAGGTGAAGAAGACGGGCATTCCTTGTCCATACCCAAAAGAGTGGGAATCAATCCCCTATCCGAAGAAGTTTAGTTTAATCAACTTCACGCCGTTTGATGGGAAGGGTTCCCCCACTCAGCATTTGATTTACTTCAAATCGCACCTGGGTGTTATCTCCGGCAATGAGCCTCTGATGGTGCGGTCATTCGTTGGCACTCTTCGCGGAGCCGCCTTCGATTGGTATCGCCGCCTCAAGCCAGGAAGCGTGAATAGCTGGGACGACATGGAGACAAAATTCCTCGCTAACTTCTTCGACGACGACACCGAGATATCCATCGGAACGTTGCTCGACGAGAAGCAAAAGGACGGGGAACCGGTCGAAACCTTCGTCAAGAGATTCCGGAACAAAGCGTTGAATTGCCGGGACCCGATCACCGAGGAGTTCATTCTCCAGACTTGCCACAACAACCTCGCATTAGACGTGTTGGAAGCAATGGGAACAGCACCGTCCAACACTTGGAAAGACTTGAAGGTCCGAGGGGAACAAGCCGAACGCTTCCTCCGAAGGAAGAAGGCCGAGAGGAGTCAATCGACGACAAATCCTCCGAACTCGAACTTCGCCTCCCGTGCTAAAGGAAAGACACCCGCAACGACTGTCGATGCTAATCAAACATCGCAACAGCAGTCCCGGAGGCAGCAAAAGACTTCGGATCAGAGACCTCAAAAAGAGTACTCCTTCAAGGACGAAGATGTTCCAGCCATCTTCAAATCCCTCCTTGACAATAACAAGATCAAGCTCCCACCGATCACGAATCAGGAGGAAGCTGACGATATTGTGGATCCGAAGTACTGCGCATACCACAGGAGGATCCTTCACCCAACCAAGGCGTGTTTTACACTCAAGAATAGCATCCAGACCTTGGTTGAAGCCGGTGCCATAACGCTAGAGTGAGCCAGTTGAAAACGGCATAACTCCGACCAGTATAAGAGTATAAACTGCTTCCTGACACTCCGAAGAGTATACGAGTATAAACTGCTTCTCAATCCTCCGACCGGTATAAGAGGTTAAACTGCTCCCTGATACTCCAATAGGTATATGAGTCTAAACTATTTCCACGGGAAGTTCCTGGAGAATGCCATGCAGGGTATTCTTAAGGATAACCCGATCATACAGCTGATACAATGATACACCCAGTTTTGCAAAGAAAGCTGGGGGTGGATAATTCATGTAACGGGAAGTTCACGGAAGAATGTTAAATGTAATATTCTTAGAGATAACCCGGTCATGATGAATAAAGTGATAAACACTAAACTCCTAATTTCCAAACACTCTTTTGCTGAGATGAAAGCCGATCACTTCATTGGATCAATTTTCCCTCACAAAACTCTCATTGGTGTTTGACGACTCATAGTCTCCACCATAGAATCCCCCACCGATCAAACTAATTGACGGTGGGTCCACTAAAATTCCTTTCGGTTAAATCCACTCAAACTTTTGATGTATCTGTGCACTCAACACTCCTATTGTTAGAGTCCGGATATAATACTTGGAATTTTGATATCAATCCTTGACGAATTGTCAAACCCCTTTGTGTTAAGTCCTTATAACTTAACACCAAGAATACCCCCTTTGAGTGATTTGTACGAATCAACATTCTTACAGTAATTTGTACTCTCACTCTCACTTCCAGCTTGGTCAAACCTTCATACAGTTAGGACCAAAACCAAAATCCCCTCTCGATTCCTTCAATGAACGAGAGGCCCACAAATCGAGCGATCAAACCTTCTTACAGTTAGGATCGTTTTAAACCCCCCACTTGGCCAAACATTCCTACAGTTAGAACCACAACCAAAATCCCCTCTCGATTCCTCCAATGAACGAGAGGTCCGCTTTCAAATCGAGTGATCAAACCTTCCTACAGTTAGGGTCATCTCAAGCTCCAGTTTGGTCAAACCTTCATACAGTTAGGACCAAAACCATAATTCATTCTCGATAAACGAGAGATTCATCTTTAGTTTGGTAATCAAACCTTCTGACAGTTAGGGTTATCCGATTCTTTTCGATTCTCGGAGTGGAGATCCCACTCTTAGTTTCACCTTTCCGAATTCTGGGGGTGGAGATCCCACCTTGAGTTTCCTTTCCTTTTTTGTTTAGGGAATAGAATATAAAATTCTTCCTTCCCACACCAATCATTTTCCAAGAATTTAGGATTCATCCTAGGAAGTTTATCCCGAATCCTAAGCAGGGATAAGTCTGCGCCTAACACGCGCTGCCGGTTTAGTCTTTCACCGATTGAAAAAGACACCAGAGTTCGATTCTGGGGAATTTTATCCTAAAACCTAAGTAAGGATAAGTCGGCGCCTAACACGCACCGCCGGTTAGTTCTTAACCGTTAAAAAGAACACTCGCTCACATATTCAACATTGTGGCAGGTTGTTATTAATAACGCCAAAATCCATGCCTTATACGCATGGGGAATTTCATCCTGAATCCTAAGAAAGGATATGCCGACGCCTAACACGCGTCACCGGTTTAGTCTTTCACCGATTGAAGAAGACACCAGAATCCGATTTTGGGGACCTTTATCCCGAAGCCTAAGTAGGGATAAGTCAACGTCTAATACACGTTGCTGGGTAGCCTATTCCCATAACAACGGCGAAGTCTACGTATTCAAAGTCGTAGCACAAAGTCTTAGAGGATTCACCCTCTTAGCACAACGTAACATGCGGAACGGAGTTAGACAATCCGCATGCTAGCCCGACTCAAACGGTAGTCGGTAAAGGCTCATCAAACCCGTTGATGGCTGAGGGTTAGCCAAAAATCCTAAAGTCAACGCCTAACACGCGTCGCCGGGTAACCTATTCCCGTAACAAATGGTAAAGTCTATGTATTCAACATCATAGTACAAAGTCTAAGGGAGTTCATTCCTTTAGCACAACGTCACATGCGGAACAGATTAAAACAATTCGCATGTAAGCCCGATTCAAACGGTAATCAGTAAAAGCACGTCAAATCCGTTGAAGGCTGAGGATTTGCCAAAAATCCTAAGTCAACGTCTCATACACGTTGCTGTTTAGTCTTTTCACGGGAGAAAGACGAAGTCTACGTATTCAATATCGTAGCACTAAAAGGGTTAACTCTTTTAGCACAACGTTACATGCGGAACGGATTTAGACAATCCGCATGCTAGCCCGACTCAAACGGTAGTCGGTAAAGGCACATCAAACCCGTTGATGGCTAAGAATTTGCCAAAAATTCTATAAATACAAGTCATTGACGCATCAATTTTATGAATTGGTCTCGTGACTCAAGTATCTGCCACGCTCTAATACCTTAAGAGCTTAAACTGTGTATACTCCAGAAGACGTACGAGTATAAACTGTGTCGGACGTCGAACAATACGTCGCAATGAAGCCTGGACGCCGGACAACGCGTCGCAATGAAGCTCAAATGCCGGACAATGCCGTCAATCGATGATCAGTTCTATGTTGAAGCAACCAAGCATGAGCTAAAGATTGGAAAATCAGGAATCGACTTCAAGTTCAAATTCCGACAACGGTCAGACAATAAATGCAGCACCGGAACTCTTACAGACATTCGACAAAGCACCGAATGGACTGAAGGATTGAAGGAATACAGAACAGAGGTCATTTCCAGGTCCCGTTACACCGACTAAAGGTTGGGACAATCACATCCAAAGTATTCCAGACTCTTCTATAAAAGAACGAGACTGAAATACTTTGGAGGGGGTATCTGTAGGCGTATAAAATTGCCTATAGGTCCCCTCGCACAGCTCGACACGGGGAATCGACAAATCAACGAACCATCGAGTAACGAGGCGACAAGGTCAACAAATTGTATGTGATCAACGGAATGCATTCGCCTGCGGAATCAATCCAACGGTTCGGGGAGTCAATGAGTCGTCCAACCAAGAACGGACTCGGATGAATCGCGATCGAATCAAGATCAGCTTCGGACTCGAACTCAGAAATGGATTTACTGCCAAATCGGGAATCAAGTCAACAAATCGATTCTAAACCAAGTCAACCACAAACCGGAAACAGCAGAAAAGACCGAAACGAACAACACCCGAGGGGACTCGGCCGAAACCGAGCCACCCCGAGGTGGCTCGACCTAAGACTAGCCACCCTAAGGTGGCTCGGTGGCCGAGCCACCCCAGGGTGGCTCGGCATGAGCCGAGCCACCCTGAGGTGGCCAGTTCTTCCCCTCCCCCCCTCCCCCCCCCCTCTCTTGTGTGTACACGGGCACAGTTTAGAGAGCCTATAAATAGGCCAAGGGGTTCTTCATTTCAAGAGGTTGGAATTTTTGGAGAGAGGCGAAGCCCTGCAGGATTCGAAGCTCCAAACTTAAAAAGATTCAAACTTTGGGACGTCAAGGACTTGCTCATCCAGATCTGGTGCTCGGCGATCGTCAACGCCAAATAAGGTAGGTGTTCAAGAGGACCGGATCTCAGATCTACGTCGATATACTCCGGATCAAAGCTTGGTCTTTGATCCCAAGATTTGAGCGATTGTTTCCTTGGTGAAACAATCCCTCCGGCTATTATTTCCTTGGTGAAATAATACCCGTTATACTGCGTAGATCCGACCGGATCTAGATCTCGCGGAGGTCCACGGATAAACCCCGGTGCAGGCAAACAACCCACGCAAGCCAGCGACCATAAAACAGGAACTCGTGATTTGTTCGACCGACAAACAAGAGAAAAAGTTGTAATCTTTCTTTTCTTTTATTTTGATTTTCGTTGTAACCGGATCTTATAAAAAGACCGGATCTTTGTAACCGATAAATAGTTATTGAGAGTGCAATGGAATCAATGATGAAAGCTACAATTTTTCCCGCGAATAGTGATAAACTCTAAACCTAAAATTTTACCCCCTCTTTATTATAATTAAACCCCTCAGATCTCCAAATTTAACCCCCTGCAATGCGAGCTCGAGGCGTCAAATCACAACCCTAACCCTCATATACAATCCCACAAATTCATATACTGAATTAAATATGAAACATGCCAAAATTATGGAGGATTTACCTGAAGAAAAGCTCGAGGATCCAATAAAAATCAAATCTTGAAAGAGGCTCGAACCACGTGCTCGAGGGGCCTGAGAGAAACTTTTTATATGGAGATTTTGAAGGATTTTTCAGTCCAAGATCAAAAGGAAAGGTGGATCTTAGATGAATTTTAGGGTTTGAAGAAGAAAGGATGCACGAGAGAAAGAAAATTCAAAAAAGAGGAGAAAGGGGGGCCGGCCCTAGGAAGGAGAAAAGAAGCTCTTTTATAAGAGTGAACCAGCTTTGAACCGGACCAGACCAATCCTGAACCAGACCAGATCAGTCCTGAACCAGACCAGACCAGGCTAAATCAGTTCAAATGAGGCTGAACCAGACCAGATCAGTCCTGAACCAGACCAGACCAAGCTGAACCAGACTGAACCAGGTTAAACCAGTCCTGAACCAGTCTTGAACCAAGTTGAACCAGGTTGAACCAATTTTGAACCAGTTCTGAACCAGTTTGAACCAGATTTGAACCAAAATTCGAATTGGAGCTGAACCGAGTATCGAAACGACTTTAGATCGACCGACGGTTCAGTCCCTCATTTATTCACCCCTCTCCCATATATTTGGAAGGGTCGGAAAGGGTTTTTGAGCCTAATTACTGCCTTTTTTGGGTCATTATCGGACCGGTTCAACTCATTCGGACCTGAAAAATACTCCAATAAGGTATACGAGTATAAACTATTCCCTATTTTTGTTGAGAAGTTTCTGGAGAGTATTTTTCTAAAAATATTCTTAAGGATAACTCAACAACACTCCGAAAAGTATGAGAGTATGAACTGCTTCTCAAGACTCCAGCAGACATACGAGTATAAACTGTGTCAAAACGCCGGACAACGCGTTGCAAATGAAGACTCGACGCCAACAATCGATGGACGGTTCTATGTTGAAACAGCAAACACGAGCTAAAAATCAAGAAATCAGGAATTGACTTCAAGTTCAAAATTCCGACAACGGTCAGACAATAAATACAGCACCGGAACCCTTGCAGACATTCGACAAAGCACCGAATAGCCTGGAGGATTGAAGTAATCAAGAATAGAAGCCATTCCAAAGTCCTGTTACACCGATTGAAGGTTGGGACAATCATATCCAAAGTATTCCAGACTCTTCTATAAAAGAATGAGGCTGAAATACTTTGGAGGGGGTATCTGTAGGCGTATAAAACTGCTTATATGTCCCTTAACACAGCTCAGCAAGGTGATTCGACAAACCAACGAACCATCGGGCGATATATCCAAGCATGATCGTTAAACCACAACGCTGAAGCCAAGTGAGACGCGACAAAGTGGATTAACGAGACGACGAGGTTAACGAACCGCACGCAAACAACGGAATACATCCAATCGTGTGCCCAATCAAGCTAACGGGTCGATGAATCAACAAGTCATCCAACCATAGAGTCCACCACATCAATCAAGATCGGGAGCGGACTCAAACTCGAACACCAAGGCGGATTTAATGCCAAATCAGAGTCCGGATAAACCGCGAAACCGGAAAATGATAAAATGACAAACACCTGGAGGGTTCGGCCGAAACCGAGCCACTCCTAGGTGGCTCGGCCAAAGCCGAGCCACCTAGGGGTGGCTCGGTGGCCGAGCCACCACCTGGTGGCTCGGCCAAAACTGAGCCACCAGGAGGTGGCTCGGCGAGCCACCTAGGTGGCCGAGCCACCTGGGCCGAGCCCAGATCTGGGCCCAGATCTGAGCCCAGATCCGGTTTTAAATGCCTATAAATAGGCTTAAGGGATCATTGTTTTGGAGGTTGGAATTTTGGAAGGCGAAGCTCTGCTGGATTGAGATCTAAACCTCGGAGTTTTGAAGCTTTGAAGACTTAAACTTTCAGAACTGATTCTTGGCGACCATCCACACCAAACAAGGCAGGAGTTCGAGAGAGATCAGATCTGAGATCTACACGGTTACCCTCCGGATCAAAACTTGGTTTTTGATCCCGAGAAGAGTATCGATTTCACTTGGTCGATTTCGATTACTTGAGGCTATTATTTCCTTTGTGAAATAATCCCCTCGGCTGTTATTTCCTTCGTGAAATAACACCTATCATACCGTGTAGATCCGACCGGATCAAGATCGCGCGGTGGTCCACGGATTAACCCCGGTGCAGGCGAAGAACCCACACAAGTAAGAGACCGTAAAACAGGATCTTGCGATTTGTTCCACAAAAAGGAAAGTTGTAATCTTTTTTTATTTTTTTCTTTGATTTTTTTGTAACCGGATCTTATAAAAAGACCGGATCTTTTGTAACCGATAAACAGTTACTCAAGGAAACAATGACTTCAATGAAGAAAAAAATTTCCCGCAAACAACGGTGTGAGATGGATCTTGAGGTACATTCGATGTACGCTCAATGTTGGTTTGGTTTTTGAGCGGGACACTAGAGATGGGCAGTTGTGCATTGGCTATGTTGATTCGTATTATGCTGGGGATTTGGATAAACGTCGGTCTATGACGGGGTATGTGTTCACTTTGACTCGTGCGTCGGTGTGTTGGAGGTGCATCTTACAGTCTACGGTGGCTTTGTCGACAACGGAGGCAGAGTATATGGCGATTATGGAGGCTGTGAAGGATATTATTTGGCTTCGAAGACTTTTGGAGGAACTTAGTATATAGTAGCGGTCCGTCACCATTTATTGTGATAGTATGTGTGCTATCTGTTTGGTGAAAAATCAGGTTTTTTATGCGAGGACGAAGCACATTGACGTTCGTTATCACTTTGTTTGGGATGTTCTTGAAGATGGTGATGTGGAGATTGTGAAGGTCCACATAAAGGATAATCCGACGGATATGCTCACTAAGGTAGTTCCGAGCAACAAGTTTGATCATTGTCGAAACTTGTTGCACATTCGTGATTGTTGAGTTGACGACCATTTGGATGAACTACGGGCGGCTTGACCCGTTGGGAGAGGGGGTACGTAGGCAACAATATTGGTGGAGCCGATTTTAGAGAGACAACGCATTGGTGCTCTTTGTTTGGTGTCGGCTCGGTTTTGGAAAACTTCACCGAGTGGAGAATTGAAGAGCTTACAGGAAAAACGGCAGAAAACAGGTTTGGATTTCCAACGGTCGACCGCGATTGGCGAGGCGGTCGACCGCGAACATGCACGCAAGCTGGAAAAGTCTCTGGACTTTTCGCGGTCGACCGCGATTGGCGCGGTGGTCGACCGGCCAAACCCTGTAATATTTTTTTAGTTTCTATCGTTCTGTCTGGTCGACATCACATGTCTCTGTGATCGACCGCAAGTCGGGATGAGCCTGAATTTGATTTCCTGTTCGCATTGGGTTTGTGTTTTGATATATATTGAAACACTCGTTTTTAGGGTTATGTGAGGAGTGTTCTAACAGAGATTTTAGATTGTACTGGGCATATTGAGAGGAAGAACTTGTGAACAAGTTGAGAGATTTGGTTTAGGGTTTGTGTGAGTGATTTTGTGAGATTGTAACCATTTGTACTCTCCTTGATTTAGTGGAATCTCCTCATCCTCTCCCCGTGGGCGTAGGCAAATTGCTGAGCCACGTATATCTCTGTGTTTGGTTTGATTTGTTGTATTTGGATTGAATTGTGCTCGTGTGTGGTTTGTTCTCTTCTCCCGTGATCACAGATTCGTTCAGTGTGCGAGCATGCTTCCGCATAGGCGCGTAACATTATCATGGGAAAATAATATGATAGAGATCATTTTCTCTTTAGCCATCAAACGTTTCCCGGTGATATCTTAATCTCTCACAACGGAGAGCTTCTACCAGTGTGATCAAATCTACCAGGAACCGGAGCATCATTGCAACTGAATTTTCAAATTTAGTTCTCCCCTCTCAGAGACATATAAGCGACAAATACCGTCTCCGACTTGGAAGAAATAAAAAAAAGGAGGGACGAAACGTTACTAGTTCAATCTTCTTCTTGCAACGCAACGATTAAATCATCAACTCTAGGGACAAAATATCCCCACGAGCAAGGTGGGCGCGCGACTCTATCGCGAACAGCACTTGCAGCATCGCAATGAACCTGGTTATGGTTTAGGCACCGGCTTGTATCCGTATCATCGTTGGAATCCACAATGCTCAGCAAGTCATCCGCCTTGGCCATCACTCGACCTCGACGAGCTCGAAGCACGTCGACGTCGATGCCAACCAACTCATTCCAATTCGTGGCTAAGAGCCTCCATACTTTGTAAGGTCTCCCTAACTTTGTGCATTCTCCGATCCCATTCCTCGCCCAAACGTTGGACGATGGGACAGACTGAGAGAAACCAGAGCTTGGATACGCATGCACTTGAATCTCACCAAGGTTTTGAGAGGGGGAGATGACGAAGTATCGATCTCCTTCATGGTCTCCATCAAGATGTGGATCTTTATATCCTTCTTCTGCTTTTTCTTCCTCTGTACTTCTTCAATCGCCTCCTCCAGCTCTTCCATGATTCAAAATGTTAGGGAAAAGAACAAATTTTCACCGTAGACCCAAACCAAGTTTTTATTATCAAAATCGACCCATTTTTTTTAATTACCAAAATCGACCAATTTTATACCACGTAAGCTTAATCTCATTTCCTAATTAGTCGGGGTTGCCAACCCGACTGTTTAGGAGTTGTTAAACCCAATTTTTAATGCCCTGAACAGTCGCGGTTGCCAATCCCGACTAATTAAAAAATGTGATTAAGCTTACGTGACATAAAATGGGTCGATTTTGGTAATTAAAAAAAATGGGTCGATTTTGATAATAAAAACTTAGTTTTAACCTACAGTGAAAATTTGTTCTAGGAAAATGATTCCACCAGCTAAAAGACCCCGGTCTACAGAAATCCGGAACGCACCGAGCATGGTCACATCAATGGAATTTTTCGTATCAGTCCACCCAAATCCTTCATACATGTGAAACAAGCCCCTTAAATCTTTAGGCGCGAAATTATTCCCCTGAATCTTCACATTTTGAAACATGTACTTCGAGTCCTTCAATCTGGCGATAAATACAGGGATAAAATTCAAAGCTGTCAAAAGATTCAAAGTAGTAATTTCAAAGTACTTAAAGAAGATTTGGGCAGCGAATTTCAAATGGCCCCTCTCAACTTCGGCAGTGCTTGCTCCCCCATCTAGCTGACCTTTTTTTGTAGTAATTAAGTGTCGAACGCGCTCCCTGTATTACAAAATACAAATAACACGAATGATAGGGAAAATTTTAGAAATTATGTCTCTTGGACTTGAAAAGGTAATTACATTCACATGCATTTGAAGTTTCTCGTCACCGCATAGACTAACATTGCAATGTGATTTTCTGAAATAATTATCAAATAATAAGGGTTATTTGCACTTAAGTTACCCTAAAGTTTACTTCATTTTAAACTTAAAAGGCCCAAAGTTTTTTTTTTCCCAAAAAATAAGCCAAAATTCAAAAAAAAATAAAAAAAATAAAAATTTGTTGCCGCAAAGTTTTTCTGTGCCTATAAAAAAATACCCTATACGAAACCTTTGCACTTTGATGCCCAAATTTTAAAAAGAAAAAAATTTGAGTGTAAAAGTTAAATTTTTGTTGAAGTTCGGTATATCAACGTCAAAAATTGTTAGCTTCGGAATATTTTTTGGGGGGAGGGAAAATCGGGCATCAGAGTGTAAAAAAAAAAAAAGTAGGAAACTTTCGGGGTGTCAGCGCTTCACAGAGAGGAGGAAAGTTTGGGGTATTTAAAGCGCTTTAGAAGTTGGAAAGGGTCGGCGTTAACTACCCATTTCGCCGACATCTTTGAATCATGAAGAACGAGGCGACTGGTGAGGCGTCACGAAATCACATTCCGATGGACATCGCGAGGGAGATACTCGATCGCCTCCCCCTCAAATCCCTAGCCAGATTCAAGTGCGTGTCCAAGCTCTGGTCCTCCTCGATCAGCCTCGTCATCTCCCAGCGCTTGCGCGAGGAATGGCATCGGAAGCTGAGCAGATTCAGGGAGATCCGACGAAGCCTCCCGTTCAACGAGTTGAAGCAGCTCGTCGACATCGACGAGCTTCGCCTGCATCGCGACCGCCTGGAGGCCAAGCTTGACGAGATGGTGAGCGTCCTGCGTTTCGACGGCGACGTCAGCCGGTGCATGAATTGCTCGCCTGGGCTTCGCGATTCTGTAACCGGGCTGCGCGATGAGTTGGCTGGTTGCAATCATAAGTTGTTGACTGATATCGATGCTCTGATCGAGGGTTGGGATGTTTGAGTAAGTGAAGCCTCCTTCCTTCTTTTTCGTTATTTCTTGAAAGTCGTTTAGTGGGTGGTTTTATTAGCGACCGCTATCTGTTTGTTGATACGTCTCTGTGAGTGTAAAGGGTATTGATCACTAAATTTGCGTTATGTAGTCATTTTCCCCTAACGGAGCATTGCGATGGCTCAACTAACGTTTGTCACGATTCTAGGTTCGTAAATAAAGACGAACTTGAACTCTTGAAGTTTCAAGCTCTGTGTGTCTAATTGAGTTCATAAGTATATACTTTGTAATTTCTTCCTGTTAAATTGACGTGGCACAATCAGGGTTGGGATTCTCTCCATTCTTGATTGTAAAGAACACCTACAATTAGTTAAGTGAATCAATATAACATTGCTTTATTCAGTGAGTCCTACTATTAAGAGATTTTTCATATAAATTTTATAAAGATTATCATTCATAGGAAAAATATTTTATCGGTCCCTGTTTCAACTATAAGGCTAGTCTGATATTGCTGGAGCTTATAATAAGTTGCTTATAAAAGCAACATATAGAAATAGCTTATATAAGCTATTGAAAATAGCTGTTTAGTAATCAAATATAAAAAACTGTTTAAAAAACATTTAAAGTGTTTGGTAGAACTGTGCTTACTAATCATTATTAAAAGGTAAAAGGTATATTTGGTATATAAACGAAAAAAAGCATACGGACAGCGTAACAAGATTTCTTGAATTTTGACCAATCACTATGAGATGCCTGGATAATATCAGGGTAATTAGGCTGATGGGGAATATGTCCCCTTAGTATCGCCCAATTGTGATTAAACTCCAAGAAGTTCTATTCGTGTCAATACACCCCAAGGTGATTTTTTTTGGGCAAAAGTTATCGAAAAGCTCCTTTTGTGTGGAATCCCAGTACATGAAGGTATTAGGGCTTTAGAGGGTGTCAGAAGTTGGAAAAGGTTTTAGGGCTTGGTGTTAATTTTGAATCATGGAGGAGGAGACTGAAGTACAGAAGAAGAAGCAAACGGAGGCACAGGAGGAGACCCACATCCCAATCGTGATTTTGAAGGAGATTCTTGACCGGCTCCCACTAAAATACCTAGTCAGATTCAAGTGCGCATCCAAGCTCTCGTCGTCATTAATCAACGTCTCTATTGGGAACTAGATCGGAAATTGATTAAATATGAGGAGATGCAACAAAGTCTTGATTCTGTGCTCGACGAATCCAAGCAGTGGTTCACTGTCGATGACCTGCGCTTGCATCGTGTTCGATTGAAGGCCAATGCTGATCATCCTCAATCTCGACGATGACATCGTTTGGTACATAAATCGCTTTCCCAAGGTTTGCCATCTTGTAAGCAAGTTGTGTAATGAGTTGGCTTCTTACAACAATGATTTACTGCTGTTGTACTTTGGAAATAACTTTGCTAACTTCCTTGGGGAAACTAACACGTGTCCCATACAACGCCTAATCAGACTTATGTACAACTCGGACGACTTGAGCGGCCCATGCGGCCAACACTATTGGCTAACAACCTACATAGCCGAGTAAAAATGCGGTACTTGTCTTCCAACCCAACCAAACGCCTCTGCGAATAACCCACATTCGACCCGTTATATCAGCCAACAACTTGCGTAACTAAAAAGGCGGTGTTTATCGGCCATCGGTCAGACGACTGAAGAGATGGTAGTTTTCTCGAACCCCGCGCCGACAACCGTCTGCCCTTGCATTAACTGCTCTGACAAAGTCATCATTGCTCTAGTCCCCAAAGTCTTTATGACTTATTAGGCTTCGCCAGCACCAAGCAGTTGTTGTCGCTCGGCACTAAACACCTGGATGGCTCATCTTCACCAGCGGCCGACACCTGTAAGCTATCTATCGAGTCAGCTACCTGTCTAGACTCGGCTCAAGTTACCTATCTGCCCTTCTGATCCTCTATAAAAAGAAGTCATGCAGCTTAAGATAACCCTCTATAAAAAGAAGTCATGCAGCTTAAGGTAATAAAATGATATACTCAGAAAGAAGGTTTTGACTTTAATGAAATATGTTCTCCTGTAGTTCGATTTACAATATGAGCGTTATATTTGACATACATCTAGAGCAGCTAGATGTAAAAACAACATTTTTTCATGGAGATCTTGAAGAAGAAATTTTTATGCTTCAACCAGAAGGTTTCGAAGAAAAAGAAAAAGAAAATTTGGTTTGCAGATTGAACAAATCTCTATACGGTCTAAAGCAGGTGCGAGGTGTTGGTATAAGAGATTTGATTCATTCATCATGAGTCTTGGATACAACAGACTTAATTCAGATCTTTGTGCATATTTTAAGATATTTGGTGAAAATAACTTGGTTATTTTATTGTTGTATGTTTACGACATGTTGGTTGTAGGCCCCAACAAAGATCGTACCAAAGAATTAAAGGCACAATTGGCTAGGAAATTTAAAATAAAGGACTTAGGATCTGCAAACAAGATTCTAGGGATGCAAATTTACCGAGATAAAATTAATAGAAAGATTTTGCTTTCTTAGAAGAATTATTTGAAGAAAATCTTGCGACACTTTAACATGCAAGATTGTAAGTCAATTTTTACCTAATTTCCTGTCAATTTTAAGTTATCCTTCACTATGAGTCCTAGCAGTGAAGAAGAGATGATGTAGATGTCTCGAGTACCGTATGCATCAGCAGTGAAAAGTTTTAATGTTTGCTATGATTTGTACAAGACCATATATTGCACAAGCAGTGAGAGTGGTTAGTCGATACATGGTGAATCCTGGTAAAGAGCATTGGAATACTATAAAAGGGTCCTAAGATACATTAATGGAACCTCAAATGTTGCATTATGTTATAGGAGATCAGATTTTATTATCAATGGATATGTTGATTCTGATTATACAGGTGATCCTAATAATAGCAAATCCATCATAGCCTATGTGTTTGTACTTGCTGGAGGAGCTGTAAGTTGGATTTTAAAACTGCAGTCAGTTGTGGCTACTTCAACAACAGAAACAAAATATGTAGCAGCTACACAAGCTAGTAAAGAAGCAATATGGTTGAACATGATGCTGAAGGAACTCGGGCATGAACAAAAGAAGATTTTTCTATTCTGTGATAGTTAGAGTGTTTTATTTAGCAAGAAATCCAGCTTTTCATTCAAAGACAAAACACATCCGAGTTCAGCACCACTTCATTCGTGAGAAAGTGGAAGAAGGAACATTGAATATGCAGAAAATTCACACCAAATATAACCTAGCAGATTTTTTTACAAAAGCAGTCAATACTAATAAATTTAGTTGGTGTCGATCCTCTTGTGGTCTGTCAGAGACGTGAGCAACATGAAGATGGTAAAATAGAAAGAATGTGGTAAAGATATGATTGATACTCAATCAAAATTTTAAGTGGGAGATTGTCAGCCGTAATTACTGACAGCAGCAACTGTGGACAAACAAAATGTTGGTGGGCCCCACAAAAATAAATGCACCGAAAGTGAAAAACGGGCACCGAAAAGTTAGCACAGTAAAAAAATATTATAAAATTAGGAATAGTATTTTTCCAGTCGCTATAAATAGGTCCAAAACTCTTCAAGAAAAATCCATCCTAGAAACAACTCCACATAGAGAAAAATGAGAGAGAAATAGAGAGAGTTTCTCCTTGTAAAAAGAGATTGTAACTCTAAAGTTTTTCTTTATAATAGATTCTTCTATCATTGCCCCGGGTTTTTACCACAAATTCATTTAGGGGATTTTTCACGTAAATCTGTGTGTTCTTTTTATTACTTCTACTCTACTATTCGCTGAGACTCTGCTCTATTGGGCACCGGGTTTGTCCCAACAATTTGCCTGGAAATAAAATTGATTAGACAAACTTCTTAGTTGACGGATCTAGCAAAAAATTCAAATTTGAGCCTCTTAGTTGAGACTTATTGAAGAGCTTCAGTGACTGCCGTCCTTACTATTTCTAAATTGGCATAGTTATATTTAGGTCCGTGGAAAGGGGTCATAGTTAATTGGTTTGATTTAGATTGGTATTATCCCGTGCCAAAAATATTGGTTGGATAATCAACTACAACGATATCGAGTAATGTGTTGCTCGTCTCTCTTTACCGTTTTGTTTTTGTCTTTGCAAAATTCGTCAATTAGTTATGTCCTGGTTGTATTAAGGACTAAGTAGAAGATTGAGACATGATCATTATTTCATTTTTGACTTCTTCGAATTCCACACAGATAAAATTTGACTTATTTGCAGATATTCCTTGTGCTATGAGGGTGTGACCATCAATATCTCCAAATTATTTTGTTTAGCACTAGCAGCTCCTGAGTTTCAGACGACATTATGTTATGTTAAATCACATGACAATAGATTACCTCTTTTGCCCTCATTTAAATTTAAAAGGGACTAAACTCACCTCCAAATCAAGGGGAAAAGGTTATTTATCGTCATGTGATTCTCACATGAAATATCAAAGTACTAAGAAATAACATCGTCTGAAATCCAGGAGACACAAGTGTTAATATAATAGAAAGCATAATTAGTTACGCTCATATAGTACACTAGAGAGTATGTCTGCAGTTACCCCTTATAAAACTGCAGTATCATCAAGAAGTTAAGAAAAGCAATCATCAATCTGTTCTCTTCTAGGCTAAAAAATTAGCTTTGTCACCATTGCTCTTCTTAGCAAAGAGTTTGGCAATCTGAAGCTGGGTGTTGGCAAGAATTTCAGTTCTTTTGAGTTCCATCTCTGCCTTCTTTGCTTCCGTCTCTGCTCTTATTTTCTCCATGTCTCTCATGGATTCCATTCTCATCTGCTCCACTCTCAGGATTGCATCAGTGAGCCATCGGATGCTCTCTGCAACTTCACACCTTTCTTCCTTTGTTCTTTTCCTCTTTTCCCTCTTTCTTTGTATATGTTGGGTCTCTTTCGAAGAATTGCATGATTGTACTTTTTGATCTGGCTCTTTGTTCATTTCTGGAGGCTGCACTTTGTCTCCTTCAGTATATTCCTCCTAAGATTTGATATGAGAAATAAGTCAGAAGGTTATGCACATTCAGTATATTTTCATCATGTTTTTGTGGAGTACGATTGCGCAAATTTTAGTTGTTAGAAGGGACTTTTTATCTGCTGTAAGTTGAAGTCTATGCCTACGCAGGGATAAATGTATATCAAGTTCTTAGTTTCGGGTTTTCTTTTGAAATATTAATATTGAAAGATGAAATATATTTTTTGGAGAGTAGGTTGCACAAATTTTAACTGTGTAAGTGGACCTCTAGTATGTGGTAAGTGAAACTCTGCTTCTACAGAAAAAAATGGTGCCAGTTCACTTCTTGAAATACTGCTATTCTAACTGCGGGTATAAGTATTTCTTCGCAATAACGATAACTAAATAAAGTTCTACTTATGTAGCACTAAGTTGGGATTCAGATTTTCAATAAATTTATTTTATTTTATTTTATTTTATCTCAAATGGACAAATGGATTTCTAAAAAAATTAGAACATTCAAATGGTTTCCAAATGAATTGCTCATGTTATCGTTTTCTGTTTGTGATATGTTAATACCTATATCTGATTCTCATAATTAGCTGGACTTTGGGTATTTCACAACTCAATATATATTTACATGCGTATCTTGTAAAGATCTTTGGAAATATATATTTACATCACCATTTTTTTCCTTACAAGTTTTAATTTCCTCACATATCTTGTTATTTATAATTTCCTTGTAATCTTAGAGCATGTATGGCAAGTGATAAGCCACCTTGACATGTTTGACAAATAGATTATTTTTGGTTATAAATCATGAAATAGTAAGCTAGAGTATCCTAGCTTATTTTTAATGGCTTATAGGCTACAAGGTTTGACCAAGTAAAAGAGTAACATACCCTTTACCATGTCTCAAAACTCCAAGCCCTATTTATCTCTCTTCAACCTCATTGAAATTGAATGTTTATTGATCATTTGACCAACAACGATGGCTTTTAAGCCATTCATGTGCCAAACACCCTACTATTAGAAATGGATTATAATCCACTACATTTGTCAAACACTTCGAATATAATCCACAAATGGATAATGAGTCAAGCAGATTATAATCCAAATTTGCCATACATGCTCTTAGTATAAACCTTCAGTTGAAGCCATCACATTGTTTAATATCTTAGGGAAAACATCCTGTGGAGAGAATCAGATTCATTAGCTAGCCCATATTTCACATCCTTTTTTGAAATTAACGATCACACATATTCACTATTCGTTAGTTAATATGCAATGATTTTTGTCTACATGAACATCAACATTAAAGAGTTGAATTCAAGCTACAATTATGAACTCGCCTGAACAGCTGTGGCTGCTTCTTCTTCTTCAGCCCCCTGATCACAAGAAGCAATCTTGTCATCAGCAACCACCAACGCTCTTGAGCCCGACTGGCACCTCACGAGCCCATCAAGCTTCGAAAACAGCGGCCACCTCGACCCGCTCCCTCTCCCCGCAGCGGCAACCTCATTCCTGTACCTCTTCTTCATCGACTCCACCTTGTTCTTGCACTGCGTGGCCGTCTTCGTCGACCTGCTGGATCCAGACTCCGCTCTCGCTGACACTTGTCGAGCCACGTCCTCCCAGTCCTGGCCCTTGAGCTTGGCTCGATTGCGGAGGACCCATTTGGCCTCGTAGGCTTCGAGTAGGCAAGTGACTGCTCCTTCGCTCCACTCGTCTCTTTTTGGGTTGAGCCTCGGCGGCAGCGGCGCTGCTGAGGCTGTTTCTTCTAGCTGCTGCTCTTTGGGTTGGCCTTCCATCTCTTCGTATCCATGGACTGGAGGAGGTCTTGGCTTTCTAGCCCTTGGAACCCAGAGCCCGTTTGCTTCCCCCACAAAAGCAAGGTCACGGTTGTAATTATATGCTGTGGGAATATTTTTGAGCTGCCTATAAGGCTGGAAAAATTCCTAGGCGCTCGTGGAGTACTAAGGTGGCAGAAGGGTTAACTAACTACGACTAATAAATATAAGTATTAATTGTGGATATTAATTTGCGCTATTGTTAAGTCGAACTTACCGTCCCTAGCTATGATTCTGTTGTTGCGGATAGGCTCCCTGAGTGAAATTTTCTGACTGTTTTCGCGGGATCTATTTGCGGCAGCAGGTTTTTAACTCAGGCGGGTTCTATTTGCGATCATATAACTCTGTCAGGGGGTCTATCTACAACAATAGAACTAAGTGGGTAGTAAGTTCGTTCTTTGGCGATAGCACACGGGGTCTATCTACAATTAGCTCTAAACGTAGAGGTAAGCGTGAGATGTTGCGTCTCCACAATGTTGTCCAGCGTGTCGCTGACACGGCCAGGTTCAAATTATCGACATGATGATTTGAACCATGGTGGTCCAGGTGTGTGTCGCGTCAGCGGCACACCGGGCAACGACGTTAAATTAAAGGACGTGTCAAGCCTTGTTTACTTAGGTACAATTCGAATTGTAGTTGTCCCTGAATTACACATAACTATACGTTGCATCGAGCCCAAAGAGCCTTTATGTAGTGGGGAAGTGGGAGGAGGGGAGGTATTGTCAAATCGGATGATGATGATGATGATGGCATTTTGGCTTTTGGGATTTGTTTATAGTGTTACTGGGTTTGAGTGAATGTGTGCGGTTTAGGCTTTGTGTTGGTGGGGGTGGATGCCTTTTGGCTGTTAGCGTAGGAATGAGGCGAGAGGGAATAGAAACTCCACCACCACTTACTGCTGGCACCACCAGCGGTCGTTGGAATCGTGCTGTCCAGCACTTGCGGGGGGTAGTGCTGCCAAAAAGGCCGCTTGGAGCACTACGAAACGCTCTATTTCGACCATGAACTCTAACAATGGGTGGCCCGGATCTTGTCAAAACGTGGGCGGGTCATTTTGAGTCCTCGAGGCGTCGAACAGGAGGTGGTTTGGATATTTTCCTGCCTCTGGGTCGGTCAGTAATACCCATCCGCTGCGGGGTTTTGACGGGGACTGTGTGATAGGGTCTCAATTTTCATCAGAACATGTAACACATGAACAGAATGTTTTGGACTAGCAGGATAATTTAGACATTTCAAATGTTATTGGTTATGGCTTAGAATATCCTGGTCACATGCAATATGTTCTGATAAGGTTCGTATTATGTGTGTTCGAGTAAGATTATAACTATCAATTCGCACAATAAATTTAGAGGCTTGGTGTAGTGGAAGAGACCTTTAAAATGGTATCACGGCAATCTAGGTTCATATCCCATCATCTATGAATTTAAAGCAGAATTTTAAAAAAAATGATATTGCTTCGTGAGTCTTGGTTTTGTCCTATAAAAAGAATTATCAACCTGTGGATGCATGTTCGAGTATAAAATTATAACCTTCAATCCTTAGTGTAACCTAAAATTTTTGGTGCGGTGGAAAAGAAATTTGACATTGATAATCGACATATCGCTTATTTCAGTCTTGTATGTTAGAATTAACATATTGCTAAAATTATTACAGTAATAATTATACGCATTAATTTTTTTAGAATTTGGATAAGTTAGTATTTTAATAATAAAAAATTATGATAGTTTTGCGAAAAGATCCTAATAACTTTATGATATTTTGTGAAATTTATCCCGTATAACAAAC